>JBAGKK010484234.1:1945-16594 GCA_037177015.1 Euceroptres primus
ACCAAAACTTTAAGCAATTCTTGAATTTGTACAAGACTTAGTGTCTTAAGGTTTTTGAGATTGCTGAATCCGAATTTTATCTCAGATTTGCAAAATTCAAGATGACGGATCCAATATGGTGGACCAAAACTTTAAAAAATTCTTCAATTTGTACAAGACTTAGTTTCTTAAAGTTTTTGAGATTGCTGAATCCGAATTTGAGCTCAGATTTGCAAAATTCGAGATGGCGGATCCAATATAGCAGAACAAAATTTTAAGATATACGGATTAAAATACTGAGAAAACTCGTAATCGAAGAAAAAATAGCTTTGAAAAGAACTGATTAAATACCTCAAAAAAAATTTCAATGAAATATATTAGATACATATTTTAGTATTTTTAAACAACACAACTATTTATCAAGTAAGGACACCAGTCAATCAAGCATACAGAAACCGTAAGATTGATGAAATCTGACAATGAGTGAAATATTTTTTGTTTCGCATTGGGTCTGAATGCTATGGTACAAAACGGATCCAATATGGCGGAATATCATTTTAAGATATACTTCTTTTTTGTGGAATTATATCGTTTTTCATCAAAAGATCTTTCCAATGATTTGCGGCCGTTTTTACTAGAGTGGTTGTTTCTTTTTAAAGACCAGCAGTAATCAGCCATCATTGTTGTATTCCATCGACCTTGGTAGTGATTTTCCTTTTGCTTCATGTCTTGGTGAAAACGTTCACCCATCTTTTCACTGAATTCTTTAAGGTTGTCTGCAAAGTAATCCAAATGAAAAAATAAAACGTGTACTTTATAACTCATCAAGCTTTCCAATTCCTCAGAATTGTTTAGCATAGTAGATACATTTTTTTAAATAATTAGGGTCTGGATTGTTACCTAAAAAGTTTTCAGTTACCCCTTTGAAACTTACCCATGCTTTGTTTTCCTTAGTCGTCATTGTTTTATTAAAATTTTCATTTTTCATTAAAGCTCTTATGTCAGGACCGAAAAATATTCCTTCCTTTACCTTAGCATAAGATAACTTGGAAAATTTTTAATGTATGTATTTGAAACTTTGGCCATTCACATCCAACGCCTTGACAAATTACTTTATTAAGCCAAGTTTTATATGCAGTAGCGGCAACAATATTTTGTTTTCTAGATCAACAAGGTTAGCATTTATAATATTGTTTTATCCAATTGCTAATTCAGTTCTAGGTGGCCAATTATTTTTGTCCAGTGCTCATGTCGTGCACGACTGTCCCACTCGCAAAGGAAGCAGGGCTGTTTTGTGAATCCTGATTACTGACCTAATACTATATTTATCATTTTAAGATAACCACAAATAAGCCAATCATGTTCATAGTACTTTACCTTATCAAGAAGAAGTTTTATATTTTTTTGATTCTTTTAACGTGGTAGAATCGGCGAGAGAAACAGCGGCATATTCATTGCCATTATGAAGTGTAGAACAGCTTTAAGACTGATCTTAGAAGAATCAATAAAAAGCTGAAAATTAGTTGGATTGTATATCCCAGGGATACATTCATTTATTAATCCTTGAAAATTATTACAATATACACGGGATTCTTCCTTTGAAAAATATTTTTGAAATTATTCTTCTCTCTTTCGACATCTGGAGACTTTAGTTCCAGGAGATAGCATATTCCTCTTTTCTAGCCTCGATGCTGGTAACTTAGCTGAGTTCTTTGGAAGATCTAAGTCACGTACAAGATCATCCGGACTATTTTGATCAAATAGTATAGGTTCAAGATCAAGAGAATCAGAAGAATCTTCAAAATCACTGCCATAAAAGCTTTCAAATGTTATGTCATCAGTATCCTTAATCTTGACTGCATTTTCATTTGAAATATGAGTTCCGAACTTAGCTGCACTCATCGAGCTTACACTTGGATAAACCATTCTATTTTTAAACCTTTCATTATATCCAGAAATATCAAGCACAGAAGCACAGAAATCGCAATTATCGCTATGACTTCTTGACTCGCGCCAAATTGCAGGTTCGAGGACAACTTTTGATCTTGAATCACGTTTAACACGACTCTGCATGAATTGCATATAAATCGAGGTACCCATGACTTACCTAAGTTTGTCAAGAATATTTTAAAACAATCCCAATTTTTTTTTCAATGGGGTCAGTTATAAATCTGCGAATTTTTGCAGCTTCGTAATGGCCGCAGACATACCAAAACTTATCATTTTTATCTTTACATGACAGCCTTAAAGGCATAATTAAACCAATTGAACTTCCAATTAAAAAAATCGTAGCTCTGAAAAGAACTGATCAAACACCTTAAATAAACTTTCAATAAAATATTACACAAATATCTCAGAATTTTCAAGCACCACAACTCTACTTATCAAGTAAAGAAGTCAGTCAATCAAGCATACGGAAACAGTAAGAGTGAAGTAATCTGCGTGAGATTTTCTTTTATTTTCCATTAGCTATATATCGTGTTTTGTTTTGTACCATTCAGCCAAAATGCAAAACAATAGTACATTTCGATATGTGTGTGAGAGGTGATTATTTAGTGCACGAGACGTTTTTCGCACGAGCGAAGCTAGTGAGAAAAGTCAAGTGCGCTAAAAATCACCTTTCACACAAGTATCGAACAGTATTTTATGCCACGAGAGCCGAAAAATTATGTCAAAGTTGAGATTTTGAGGTTAGAGTGGTATAAAATAATATTTCACTTATATTCCATCACTCTTACGGTTTCCATATGCTTGTTTGACTAGTGACTCGATAAATAGTTATGTTGCATAAAAATAATAAAATATGTGTCCAATATATTTCATTGAAAGTTTTCTATAGGTATTTAATCAGTTCTTTTTAGGGCTATATTTTCTTCGATTAAAAGTTTTTTGAGTTGTTTAATCAGTATATTTTAAAATTTTGTTCCGCCATCTTGAATTTTTCAAATCTGAGTTCAAATTCGAATTCAGCAATCTCAAAAACCTTAGGACACTATGCTTTGTACAAATTCAAGAATTTCTTAAAGTTTTGGTTCGCCATATTGGATCCACCATCTTGAATTTTTCAAATCTGAGCTCAAATACGGATTCAGCAATCTCAAAAACCTTAAGACACTAAGTTTTGTACAAAACCAAGTACTTCTTAAAATTTCAGTCCTCCATATTGGATCTGCAATCTTGAATTTTGAAAATCTGAGCTCAAATTTGGATTCAGCAAACTCAAAAACCTTTAGACAATCGAATAACATAATTTTATTCGCCTTCTTTGCTAGTTTTTCGGTGTGAAACTGAAATGTTTAATATGCCATATCTCGGAGAAAAGAACTCGTTTCTGAATGATCAAACATGGAAAGGAAAGACAAAAAGATGCGCTAATCGATGGCGTTAGCAGTTTTAAGATAAAAAAATCGCTGCTCACGTGATATCGTTTCAAATTTGACTGAAAATGGCCATTTTTCCACTTTTAGGTTAAAATATCTCGAAATCCTGACGTATAGGAAAAATTTGGACAGCGGATTCGTTTGTAGGACATCAAAATCCTTCGGAATCACCTAGTCTGGTCTTTGGGTACAAATTTTGTTGGCCTGTTTAATTCTCGCCGATAGTGTATTCTTTGAATGATTGTTTATAATAGTATATTATGCACCTAGGGGACATACGATATTTTTTATAACAAATGCATGATTTCTGCTTATATTTGATTTTGAAACCTATTGTTACGGAAAAATTTCCGTAAGAATAACCTATTGCTACGAAAATTTCCATAACAATAGTCTGTTGTTAAGGAAAAATTTCCGTCGCAATAAACTATTGTTACGGAAATTTATCTAACAATAGCCTATTGTCACGGGAAAATTTCCGTAAGAATAACTTATTGTTATGAAAATTTCCGTTACAATAGTCTATTGCCAAGAAAAAATTTCTGTGGAAATAAACTATTGTTACGGAAATTTATGTAACAATAGCCTATTGTCACGGGAAAATTTCCGTAAGAATAACTTATTGTTACGGAAATTTCCGTAACTTTAGTCTATTGACATGGAAAGATTTCCTTGGAAATAACCTATTGTTACGGAAATTTCCGTAATAGCCTATTGTCTTAGAAAAATTTCTGATTTGAAAAAAACTGATTTCTACGGAAATTTCCGTAACAATAGTCTATTGTTAAAGAAAAATTTCCTTGGGAATAAACTTTTATTAGGGGAATTTCCGTAACAATAGCCTATTTTCACGGAAAAATTTCCGTAAGAATAACTTATTGTTACGGAAACTTTCGTCACGATAAGTTATTCCCTCGGAAATTTTTCAGTCACAATAGACTATTGTTACAGAAATTTCTGTAACAATAGTCTATTGTGACTGAAAAATTTCATGGAAAAATTTCCGTGGAAGTAGGCTATTGTTACGGAAATTTACTTAACATTAGTCTATTGTCACGGAAAAATGTCCTTAGAATAGATTATTTTCACGGAAAAATTTCCTTGGAATACCCTATTGTTACGGAAATTCCCGTAACAATAGCCTATTGTCACGGAAAAATTTTCCAAAGAATAACCGATTGCTACGGAAATTTCCGTAACAATAGTCTGTTGTCAATGGAAAATTTCCTTTGAAATAAACTATTGTTAGAGGAATTTGCGTAACAATAGCCTATTGTCACGGAAAAATTTCCGTCAAAATAATTTATTGTTCTGGAAATTTCCGTCACGATAGGTTATTCCCACAAAAATTTTTCCGTAACAATAGACTATTGTTACGGAAATTTCCATAACAATGGTCTATTGTCACAGAAAAATTTCCGTAAGAATAACTTATTGTTATAGAAATTTCTGTAACAATCGTCTATTGTCCCGGAAAAATTTCCGCGGTAATAGCCTATTGTTACGGAATTTTCCGTAACAATAGTCTATTGTCACGGAAAAATTTCCTTGGAATAGCCTATTGTTACGGAAATTCCCGTAACAATAGTCTATTGAGACGGAAAAATTTTCATGGGAATAACCTATTGTGACTATTTTTACGGAAATTTCCGTAATAATAGTCTATTGTCACGAAAAAATTTCCATGGGAAAAGCCTATTGGTACAGAAATTTCCGCATCAATAGGCAACCAAAATATCCTAAGATTTTATTTGGTGTGAGGCTGATTATCGCAAAATGCGAGCTTACAGATGTATAATTTGTCATTATTTATATATGACGTCAATTTTTACTCCCTAGGGAATAAAAATTAGAGGTATAGCCCTGCTTAATAGGCATGAAAAAGGGCTGAAATCATGCATGTGTTATAAAAAATATCAAACATGTACTGCTTCACCTTTATTTCTGGGATCTCAACACCCTCGTGGAACCAGGAGACGATCGAGGATGGATCCTTGGCGATACATTCAAAGGACACAGGTTCCCCCTCCATAACTGTTCCATTGATGGGTGGTACAGACAGAAGAGTCTCACCTGGAACATTCCCGCCCGGTGGCACCACACCTGGATTGAACGATTTAATGAGTCTGCCCGGTTTCCGGTTAGTAAAGTGATAACAGCAATATCATATTGTGCTCGAGTCATTTTACCAAGGGGTGAGTTCCTGATACCAGTCAGTTTTAAATTAACTTTTTATTTAAATTAACTTTTAATTAACAACTTTATGCAAAAACGTGTTTGCATTTGAGAAACTAGTATGATAATACCACTAATGATATTTCAAATACCAGTCAGTTTTAAATGAACTTTTTATAATAAAACCTTATGCAAAAATGTGTATGCATTTGAGGAGTGTAACTAGCATGACTTTTTATTGAAATTAAAAACTCAGGAACGAGCCCCTTTTAATCATCGTTCATTATATTTACAAAAGTAATTACAGATGCGTTAATGAAAAAAAGAAAAAAACGAGCGGACGTGATAGAGGACTCCAATGCAAAAGCTCATGGTTGCGAGCGATGTACAAGCTTTTGATCGAGGTGGCTTCATTATTTGAAATCAGTGAAAAGAAACGAAACATTTGTGCGATTCAGGCTTGCTGGAATGCGTCCAGGAAAGGGTGCAGTTACTCCATTATCGATACTCTCATTCTTTTCGATAGGCGCTCGCACAAGCAGACTGGTTCATCTGATGATTCTGTAATTCTGTGATTCTGTAATTTTGTGATTCTGTAATTCTGTGATTCTGTAATTCTGTAAAGGACTGCACAAGTTAAATTGATAATGAATAAGTTAGTTCTT
The DNA here is from genome assembly GCA_037177015.1 of Euceroptres primus. Classification (NCBI taxonomy): domain Eukaryota; kingdom Metazoa; phylum Arthropoda; class Insecta; order Hymenoptera; family Figitidae; genus Euceroptres; species Euceroptres primus. Next base: position 8,145 of record JBAGKK010484234.1, read on the forward strand.
GACAGTAAAAACTCGAATTAGTTTGGTAGTCAATAAGTTAGTCATTGACTGTAGTTATTTGCAGTAAACGATGTGCTGGAAGATTATTGAGCTAAGAGAAGAATTACATATATTTTTTGCAATACATCTTAAAATACGTAAATATTTGTATATCCCATTTACTTACCATCGATGGACAGGTGCAACCAAGTGCCATTGTTTCTGGAACTAGGGGTCCTGTTAGGGAAAATGACTTTACACTCGTACCATCCTTGATCGCTGTCTCTGATGTTGGTCAGATTGATGCTGCCTTGACCATTTTCAGTAGCATCATCCAACCTGTGAATACGACCAGAGTAGTCTCGAGCTGCGGAAGTCGCGTTAGCGTACCACGAGAATATGGTTCGGCCCTGAAACATTAGATGGTGCCAATTATGACGAGTTAAGGTCCTCATCATCCTTGTTCAAGCTTGAGATCCGTGCATCCGCTATTTCGCTCTGCTCGTCTCTTAAATGAGGAGAATCGACTAAAGACGAGAATACTTGCTTAGCAAATGCATAAATGGGGCATTATTTCTCAAGTACCACCCCAAAAAATGAATTTCTCTGATCGGGCTCTAATTTACAAAAAGTTTAAGCCCTATTAGGTGGCACTTCAAAAAAAAAAAAAAGATAGATCAGTTTGGTCATGATATAATAGTACATTTCGATACGTGTGTGAGAGGTGATTATTTAGCGCACAAGACGTTTTTCGCACGAGCGAAAAATGTGCGCTAAATAATCACCTTTCACACAAGTATCGAACAGTATTTTATACCACGAGAGCCGAAAAATCATGTCAAAGTTGAGATTTTGAGGTTAGAGTGGTATAAATATCTTTTTATGTATGGCATATAAAAAATTTTTACCCAAACGTTTTCGGTAGATTATTTGCCAATCTTTCAAATGAGATAAAAAATTTTTTTAAATTCAAAATTTAGCCACCATTTTTGAAAATCAAAAATATTTTTAAGTTTTTTTTAAGTTCAACCGTTTTTTGTCTTTTTTTTCAGAGTAAAAATAAAGATTGTAAATTTTGTAAATAAATTTGTAAATAAATTTCGTTGGTTTTAGAATCTTTTGAAAATTTTCAAAAATGAAATTCTTTGAATTTGGTTAATTGCGCATTATATACATTTATAATATTATATTATGCATATAATAATATGCATAATATAATATTATAAATGTATATAAATGTTCAAAAATGAAATTCTTTGAGTTTCGTTAATTGCGCATAATATAATAAATATAAATGTTATTTGTACATTAAAAATGCGCAATTAATGAAATTCAAAAAATGTCATTTTTGAAAATTTTGAAAAAACTTTAAAATCAACAAAAAATTTCTTTTGAATTTCAGTTTTTAGAATATTGTTTCTTATTAAAAACTGTACACGCAAAAAATTTTTCGAATTTTTTTCGACGCTTTTTGTTCTTTTTTTTCAAACTAAAAATAAAGCTTGAGATGTTTACTTTTAGATCCTTGAATAGCAAAATGTCGTTTTTTGTTGTTTTTGAAAAATTGAATTTTAAGTGACCTGGTAAATTCAAAAAATTTTTCCTATGCGCGAAAAAAATTCGAAAATTTTTTTGCATATACAGTTTTCGATAAGAAACAATATTCTAAAAACGGAAATTCAAAAAAAATCTTGTTGATTTTAGAATCTTTTGAAAATTTTCAAAAATGAAATTCTTTGAATTTGGTTAATTGCGCATAATATAATATTATAAATGTATATAAATGTTCAAAAATGAAATTTTTTGAGTTTGGTTAATTGGGCATAATATAATAAATATAAATGTTATTTGTACATTAAAAATCCGCAATTAATGAAATTCAAAAAATTTCATTTTTGAAAATTTTGAAAAAATTTTAAGATCACCAAAAAAATTTTTTTTGAATTTCAGTTTTTAAAATATTCTTTCTTATTAAGAACTGTACACTCAAAAAAATTTTCGAATTTTTTTCGACGCTTTTTGTTCTTTTTTTTTTCAAACTAAAAATAAAGCTTGAGTTGTTTACTTTCAGATCCTTGAGTAGACAAATGTTGTTTTTTGTTGTTTTTGAAAAATTAAATTTTAAGTAATCTGGTAAATTAAAAAAAATGAAAACGAAAATTAAAAAAAAAAATTTGTTGATTTTAGACTTTTTTATAAATTTTGAAACATGAGATTTTTTGAATTTAGTTAATTGCGCATTTTAATGTGAAATTAACATGTAATGTACATAATATAATAAGTATAAATGTTATTTGTAAATTAAAAATGCGCAATTAATGAAATTTAAAAAATTTAATTTTTGAAAATTTTGAAAATATTTTAAAATCAACAAAAATTTTGTTTTGAATTTCAGTTTTTAGAATATTGCTCTTTATTAAAAACTGTACACGCAAAAAAATTTTTTAATTTTTTTCGACCCTTTTTTTTCTTTTTTTCAAACTAAAAATAAAGCTTGAGATGTTTACTTTCTGATCCTTGAATAGCAAAATGTCGTTTTTTGTAATTTTTGGAAAATTGAATTTTAAGTGATCTGGTAAATTCGAACAATTTTTCTATGCGCGAAAAAATTCGGAAAATTTTTTGCTTATACAGATTTTGATAAGAAACAATATTCTAAACACAGAAATTCAAAAAAAAATTTTGTTGATTTTAGAATTTTTTGAAAATTTTCAAACTTGAAATTTTTGAATTTGGTTAATTGCGCACTTTAATGTGCACTTTACATGTAATGTACATAATATAATAAGTATAAATGTTATTTGTACATTAAAAATGCACAATTAATGAAATTTAAAAAATTTCATTTTTGAAAATTTTGAAAAAATTTTAAGATAAACAAAATTATTTTTTTTAAATTTTAGTTTTTAGAATATTGTTTCTTATTAAAAACTTACACGCAAACAGTTTTTAGAATTTTTTTCGACCCTTTTTTTTTTTTTTTTTTGAAACTAAAAATAAAGCTGAAGATGTTTACTTTCAGATCCTTGAATAGCAAAATGTGGTTTTTTGTTGTTTTTGAAAAATTAAATTTTAAGAAACCTGGTAAATGGTCCTATGTGCGAAAAAAATTCGAAATTTTTTTTGCATATACAGTTTTTAATAAGAAACAATATTCTAAACACAGAAATTCAAAAAAAAATTTTGTTGATTTTAGAATTTTTTGAAAATTTTCGAACATGAAATTTTTGAATTTGGTTAATTGCGCACTTTAATGTAAAATTTACATGTAATGTACATAATATAATAAGTATAAATGTTATTTGTACATTATAAATGCACAATTAATGAAATTTAAAAAATTTCAGTTTTGAAAATTTTGAAAAAATTTTAAGATAAACAAAAAATTTTTTTAAAAATTTCAGTTTTTAGAATATTGTTTCTTATTAAAAACTATACACGCAAAAAATTTTCCGAATTTTTTTCGACCATTTTTTTTCTTTTTTTTCATACTAAAAATAAAGCTTGAGATGTTTACTTTCAGATCCTTGAATAGCAAAATATCGTTTTTTATTGTTTTTGAAAAATTGAATTTTAAGTGACCTGGTAAATTCAAAAAATTTTTCCTATGCGCGAAAAAGATTCGGCAAATTTTTTGCATATACAGTTTTTGATAAGAAACAATATTCAAAAAACGGAAATTCAAAACGTATTTTATACGTTTTTCTGAAAAATTAAAAGAAGTATCTGTTAGGTTATTAGATTTCTAATCTATTTGAAGAGTAATTGATGCATAATGATGTCACGAATTACCGACCGATTTTTTATTTACATTCCGTGGATTTATTAAGAGAGAAATGCAAATATAGTGCTGAAATTTGAGGAAATAATTAGGAACATATTAAGGAATTGATATCTGATGCGTTTCAAATTTTATTTTGAAAAAAAAATTATTTTTGAAAAATTTTCTTTTTGAAATAAAAACTGAAACGCACCAGGCACCGATGCCTAAATATATTCTTTATTATTTCCCAAAATTTCAGCATTACATTCGCATTTCTCTCTTAATAAACCCGCTGAATGTAAATAAAAAATCGGTCGGTAATTCGTGGCGTCATTATGCATCACATACCCTTAAAAAATGTCAATCTAAGAAACATTTCTACTGATTTTACAGAAAACGTGTAAAATTCATGAGTTTAAGAGAAATTTCTGTAAATTTAACAGAAAAATTTGCTGCCTCTATTTTAACAGATTAAGAAAATTTAACAGATATTTTTCTCCGTGTTCTATAAATAATCTTTACTAGAATTCCGTTTTAGATATTTGTTGAATTAAAAATATCACAATATATTAAGATTGTAATCTTTCTTTGCCATAGTGTAAAGATTTCCTTCCGTTAATTCTGGACCATTGTGAGGGTTAGTTATTTATTCAAATGCTCGTTCAACTCTTGACATGTTGTCCTGCGCTAATCAAACACGCTGAGCGTAAAGAGGAAATTTGTTGGGATAAATTTGTTTGGACTCGATTAAATCCAATTTACAACAGGAAATCGATTCTCTTTTTCAACAATTGATTATACACTGAGAAAAAAGATTCTTAAGTTCAAAGAAATGCATTAATTTGTTTCCATTTCTTTGAATCGAAATTTTTTTACATAAACTAACTAAATATTTCTGCTAGACAAAAGAATCATACTTCAGATCGAAGAAATTATTTATTTGGTCAAATTTCTTTCATGCACAGAAATATTTTTTTGCAGGGAACATGACAGAATCAACTCGAAGAAATGATTTATTTGACACGAGAAACCCGGGTTTGTTGAACTTGAAAATTACTGCCAAAGAAATATTTCTTTGATTTAATCTTTTCAAGCATTTGAGACGATAAGTCTGTATTTGAATCAATTAATGTATGCATGCATGAATTAAGAATTTGGTTTCTTTGAATGAAAGAAGAATTTTGTCGTTGGCCCCCCAAGTAATAGTTAAAATAACATAATTTAGGGGCCAACTTCAAATGGTCTTTACCGAGTTGTCATTCTCATATCTTCATATGCAGATGGATTTTTCATTGAATTTTTCGGTTACAGATTCATCAAAGTTTTAAATTGTATGAATTATTTCAGTTAAATATATACAGATGAAATATTGTTTTACTTCAATTATTTAAGAGTTGCAAAACGAACTAGGCATTTCTTTGCAGCAAAGAAATATTTAGTAAGTACCATTTAGTAGAATTGCTGCAAAGAAATTTTTGTTGATTCAAGATTTCTTTTTTCTCAGTGTAGATATATCACTAGCATATCATGAAGAACTTTCTGAGTTAAAATAATGTAGATTATTATTAAAATAAACAATTTAACTAAAATCTCTATTCATGTTGATTTTGAATAAGATTATTTTGCTCAATTGAAATTTTTAATCGAACTATGATAGTTCATTTTTGTTACAAATCATTTTGAACTTTCTTTGGTTCATCTTGAACTCACGTTTTATCTGTTAATGGGTCTCCGGCCAATTTTTGGAATTTTTTGTTTGAATTTACTTTAAGTTAAGAGTTCCTTTTCGAATTCTGACCTAGTCAAAACAAGGTTGAAGAAAACCATACTGATAAGCTCTAATCGTCAGACAAAGCGTTAGCAGTGACCTACTGGCTGGACCCCTCGAGTCGCCGCGACTACTAAATATAATACAGCCTTGCGTCCCGTACTCCAATTACGAGTGTACCTGTTTTGCATATACATCATGGACCAATCAGGATGATTTCTAGTTCATTTCATGGCCTGGCGAAGCTGTAGAATTTACCATTTATTTTTGTCCTCTGATTGAAATCGAATGTTTCAATGATTGCATATGTAATACTTGAAAGTTAAACATTTCTAATCAATGTGGATTAGAAATTGCATGGTTTAATTATATTTACATATGGGTTATTCTTCACGCAGAGGACACTTTCGAAAAAAGTAAATTTTTTTCGAAAATTTTTTCAAAATGATTTCCTTTAGTATACATTAGGTTTATTAACATTAATACGAGAACCTGTAAAAGTATTCACGATACAAATTTATTTCAAATGTGGAGCCTTCTGATGTTGCACGCATTTTCCATCTTCTTGTAACTAGAATTATTCCTCAATAAAGTAAAAGAATACAATGAAATTTTCACAAATCAGGAATAATAGAATAAAAATTGAAAATTAGATATAAAAAAGCAAAAAAAACTTTTAAATAAAAAAGATTTTAAACTAATTTTTTAAATTAAAATGAATCATTCTTTGATTATAGTTTAAAGATTAAAGATTAGGTAAAAATAAAATTGATTTGTTTTGTAACTATAATAATATAAGTTATCGAAATTATTAACAATTTAAAAATTTTAAATAATAATTTTTTGAAAATACATAATAAATCCTGTTTTTAGTCGTAACAACATATTTTGATAAAAAATATACGTAAAATTTTTGTTAATTTTGTGTTAAAATACATTTCTTATTTTATTAGGAAATATCATAATTACAAGAACAGATAGATATATAAGGCAGGAATAACTTTTTGCGTCATGTTTTGGCGTAGAATTGAAGAAAAAAACATCTCAGTACTCACCCTTAAAGTTTTAAGCATAAACTTTAAGAACTTTCTTCGTAAATAAAAAGAAAGTCCAAGAAAACCTTGCGTATTTTTATTAATATCCATCGACGTAACTTGCAATAACTTTTATATTTCTTAACTTTTTGTGTTGTTTTCCATCGACGTAACATCCATCCACGTAACCTTACTTTTGGCTTGTCAGAGCTGGGTTGATAATAAATGGAACCCTATCGAAAAAACTGCAAAAAAATAATGAAAAGAAAGTCTCTTGCATAAATAATTCTGTTTTAGTTATAAAATAAACCAATAATATAATTTTTAATATAAAAAAATGTAATGGCAGACCTAATTTTACAACTTGATACGATCCTGTGATATTTCTAATGCTCGTTGTTTATTTATACCTAACTTCATTAAAACTATAATAATATAATATAATATAAAAAAATAATATAATATAAACGTTTATCATTATAAATTTTGCTCATTTATTTAATTAAATTAAAAGTATAAACTTATTACATTTTTCGTGAAAACTGTTTCGTAGTAATGTTGTTTATTTATAAATTTTAACGTTTTTTTAAAATATGTAATTACGTTTTTAGTAGGAAAATACACGGTGAATTCGCCAAAGGTAAAAGGCAAAAATCGAATCCACCAGCAGAATTTTTAGAAGGAGAGGAAAGATTAAGAAAAGAAAAAAGAGCTAAGACGGCAAGAAAAAAGGCAAAAAGAATTTTTGAAAAAAAAATATTTTTCGAAGAAAAAAGGTCAAAAAATTAATCAAAACGCCAATGAGAAAGATAAAGCTCAAATAAATCTTGCGAAAGATAAAAGCCCAACTTGCGAAACCAAAGATAGATAAAGTAGAGTCAATTGTCACAGGAAGACCAAAAAGAATTCGACGAAAAAGGAAACCTGCTCTCTAAAAATTTCTTTATAAAAACTTTTTTATTTTTTAAAATATTTTTTCTATTTATTTTTTTCTATTTATTATTATAAATATATATAAATAATAAATAGAAATATCTCTAAAAATTTATATATATCTCTATATATATATATATATATAAAATTTTTTAGATATATATATATATATATATATATATATATCTATATCTATATCTCTATATCTCTATATCTCTAAAAATTTTTTTATATTATATTATTTTATATTTTATTATTTGTTTTAATTTTTTTCTATTTATCATTTATATATATTTATTATTAATAATATTTTTTTATTTATAAGTTTTTTCATTTTTTCAATTTTTTTCAATTTATTTTCGTCTATTTATTGTGTACATATATTTATTATTATAAATATATTTATTATTTATATATATAAATATATTTATTATTTATATATATATATATATATATATATATTTATTATTATAAATATATAGATCTATAATATATCTATATCTATAATATCTATAATAAATAGAAAAAAATAAATTGAAAAAAATTGAAAAAAAATAAAAAAAGTTTTTACAAAAAAATTTTTAGAGATCAAGTTTCCTTTTTCGACAAATTCTTTTGGTCTTTCTGTGACAATTGACTCTAATTTATGTATCTTTGGTTTCGCAAGTTGGGCTTTTGTCTTTCGCAAGATTTATTTAAGCTTTATCTTTCTCATTGGCGTTTTGATTAATTTTTTGGCGCCTTTCTTCTTGCCGTCTTAGCTCTTTTTTCTTTTCTTAATCTTTCTTCTTTTTCTAAAAATTCTGCTGGTGGATTCGATTTTTGCCCTTTACCTTCGGCGAATTCACCGTGTATTTTCCTACTAAAAACATAATTATATATTCTAAAAAAACTTAAAAATTTATAAATAAACAACATTACCACGAAACACAGTTTCCACGAAAAATGTAATAAGCTTATACTTTTAATTTAA
>JBAGKK010484245.1:0-16594 GCA_037177015.1 Euceroptres primus
TGATTTAGTTATTATTTATGAATTATTACACATAACGCATAACCAAAACACTGAAAACGAACTGATACGAACCGACGTGTAGACTACTGCGTCACTATTGCGCACTTTGTTGCTACGCTACTTGCGCGACGCCGCTGAGCTCCGAGTCCAGCTTTCCTCGTCCCCTTGGACCCCTTGCCCAAATTTGAATGTGTTAGTATGTATAAACTACTTTCTGGAAGGCTTATTCTGCGCGGTCTACAACCGCGCTTTCAGTGTAATTTTATTTGTTAATAAAATTTGAGTTGTCTTGTAAAAAATGTTGCAGTCATTAACATTTATTGGCGCACTTGGTATTTTTAAAAGAAAAAATCTTTCTCTTTTTGAAAAATCCCCTTTTTTGAAAAAGAAATCCCCCATTTTCTCTAGAATTGAACTACTGAAATGTATTAGATTGCATTAGATTAAGTTTGTATGTTCTACATATCGAATCAATTTTGTGTTTGAATGTTTTTTTTTTGCATTTTGTAATACATTATAATGTCCTGTACTTTTACAAACATGTATGTGTGGATATAGCTTGACTTACCTTTTAATTCATAGGAAAATATTAAAATGAGAGTTTTAGTTCATGGAGCTGTTCCAACAAGATTCGAGGATGAAATTGCAGAATATTTAAAGCATAAAGAGTTGCATAACGATGAGAAATTGGAATCTCAGATTGCCATTGATACCGAGAAAAAATCAAACCCTAAAAAAGGATCTTTCCATGACTTGAAACCTCTGAAACAAAATGACAACAATAATGCACCACGTTAGTTTTCGTTCTTCATAAATAATTACTAATAAAATTTGAAAGATGCCATTTTTTTTACTTTTTTTCACTGACTTTAGATACACAACAGAATACTAAAATCGCCGATAAACCGTTGAAATCAGCGCAAGAGATACTTTTTGAAAAAGTCTATACTGGACAAATTGAGCCACGTTTGCCGAATAAATCATGGAACGTGCACAATTGTCAAATACCTCAAAAAGGAATTGTATTTGCAGAATTAGCAGAACTGTGCACAGATCATTCTGTGCCACCGATCCTTAGAAAATCCGTAAGCTTTAATTTTTGTCGCTTAATTTTTCTCTGACAAATTGAATATTATATTTTTAAAAACATTTTTTTATAGGTATTATTCGATGGGAGTTTTAACATGAAGGTATATTTCCTCGGCAAACTTTTTCCCAGTGTGGAATTCAATAAGCCAAAAAGTATTAGAGATTTAGAAGAGTTACTACGACACATCAATGCCTTTAAAATTTGCGAAGGTGGTCCTCTTTTCTCCGAGTTGACATCTTCCAAATTTGCATGCAAGGACGAACATATATTTAGGTGGAGACATAATAGTTGTGAAATACGTTTGAAAAGGGGACGAATGTGTAGGTATTGTTCAGGACTTTGCAGAACTGTAGCACATCGCGCCACTGGATTATCTGACGGTTCAAAATCTGAAGTACCTATTGATTCCAAAAAAAGAGTAAAATTAGAAAAGCTAGAAGATGAATTAGAATCTAAGAAAAACAAAGCTAACTCGAGAATTATTAATAATTAGTTAGTTAAATAACAATTCAAGAATTGTCCACAACTTGAAGAAATGGAGAAAAATTTGAAGGGCAAAGAGACTGAATATTTATAGAGACTCATTTTTCTAATTATATTTTAAATTCTACGCCGAAGAATATGTATTTTGGATCTGATGCAAAAATTCGTAACATCAATTTATCTTAATGTACAGATTTAAAAATAGCGCCATATAAATGAATTTGGATATAAAATAAAAAAATAGTATATTTATGGGTATCTGAATTTCCCGCAATTATACCAATTCTTTTTCTTTTTGTGTTTTAATAAAAAAAAAACTGAAATAGAGTTGTAAAGAATCTTCTCTTTTGAACAAAATAAACCATTAATTATAGATTTAATGAAAATGACGGTTTTTCCTGTAAAGCGAAAGGAAAAACGTGAAAAACAAAACTCCAAATAAGTAACCTGTATAAAAAAAAGAGTAAACAATTTTGCCTTGAACTATTTTTTTTTTCTAAAGTAGACTTAGATTTTTCTTTAAAATCTTTTATAGTTAACAATAATGCTATCTTCCTTGATTTTATAAACTCTTTGGTCTTTTTAAAAGATTTTATGATTTTGATATTTTATTGAATTTTGAGGTTATGTGCGGACCAACATAACCTCAAAAGTTTCACGCGGCGTGAAACCAAAGTGAAACTTTTGAGGTTGTGTTGCGACGAACATGTTCTGTAATCAACGTACACATATTACAGTGTTTATAAAGTAAATAATAAGTGGACTGATTATTATTAGTGGAATTGTTTAAATACGTAAGTAACTCTTTTTAAAACATACCCTTACGAGAAAAAAAGTATTGACATCGTAATGTTTAATCTGTTTAGAAAAATATCGAGCATGGCAAATTTGTGTGATTCAACAAATGTGATGAACAAAGTGAGAAATGCTTTACTGTCAGAAAACAAAATTAACATAAAAAATCTGTTTTCCGGAGAGAAAACTTTAGCCTTCAAACATTCAGATGAGGACATAAAACTAAATTATTCTCTCACGAAAAGTCAGATCTCAACTCTGTTGAGAATGTCACTATTTCACTTATTGCAAAATACTGAAAAGCAGGCCTTAACGGAAGACAATAATCACAACTGCAAAATCATCATAATATCACTTTTACACATGGCTAAAGATTCAGAGCCTGAAAACCAAGTTTCGTTTCTTAAAGAATGTGCAAATTCCATTTTTAAGAATCCTTTAGTACTACAATTTTTTTTGCCTGTCTACAAAAAGAAAGATTTCACAGAGAAAATGTTTACAGATACTTTTCAAGATATATGTGTAGCTCTTTATGCTTTCAGTAAAGAATGCATATGTGTTGGGATTATTTGTGCTTATAGAGAGAAATTCATAAGTCTATTAAAGTCTACAGTTGAAAAATGCAAAACTAGGGATAAAATGAAACATCTCGTTAAAGCAGAATTCTTTCAAATTCTTCAGTTGCATGTTTCTGAGATGGTACATTTGCTTAGTATAATAGTGGAATTGCCGAATAATAAATTCCTGTCATCTGAAAAGACTTGCTTATCGATATGGGGTATCACTGTGCCAAAGTTGATGGAAGCTTGCTTAGAAGCAAATTGTATTTATGACAAAAACGTATTTCCACTAGACGTAAATCTTTTCAAAAAATTATTATCGTGTATGATAGAACTAAAATCTTGTAAAGTTGATGTGGTTTTATGGGAGACGGCGTTTTATAAATATCTGCAACGATTTCCTCATAGTATTGGAGATATTGACATGAGTAAGTATTTGACAACTGTTTGAAGGTGCCACTCTATTAAAAATATCCTCCACACGGATTTCCTCGACAGGGTTGCTACAAGTAGGGGATTTTGGAAAGCCAAGGAATATTTAAAAATGGTCAGGGAAAGTCAAGGAAAATCTTCAAATAATTATAATTATAATATTAAAAAATCAGGGATCTCAGTCAGTCCCCTGCTCCCCTTTTCCCCCTATTTTCCCCCTTTCCCCTATTATTCTCCAGATCTCCTAAAATTACTTTTTTTAGAGTTTCATTCCTTTTTCCCCCTTTTTATATTCAAAGTTCCAAATAATTTTCAAAGAATTATGAGAAATAGAAACTTGTGACATTCAAAAACTCTTTTAATGTTTTTTTAAATTTCCCATAATTTTCAAAATCTGCAAAAGTCTCGTAAAAATCTCTTAAAATCCTCCAGAATCTTTAAAATTGATTTAAAATCCTTAAAAATATTTGAGACTGTTCTAGAATCTTCTGGGTTCTATCATATACAATAATCTTATAAAATAATATCACAAAATTCTTCAATATTCTACAACATATACTAGACTCTTCCAGAACCTTTTAAAATTTTTTGAATACTTCCGTAACCTTCTAGAATTTTCTACAGAATCTTTTAACTTTTAGAATCTCCAAACTCTGCAAAAGATCACCGAAATTCCCTTAAATTCTTTAGAATCTCCAAAACTTATCTGGAATCTGTAAAAATTCTCCAAAATATTCTACACTGTTTTAAAATCTACAATCATTTCAATTCTTTTAGAATCTTCTGGATTCTCCTATATATCTTATACAATCTTAAAGATTTCTGGAAAATTCTTAAAATTCTTGAAAAAATACTAGAATGCTCCAGAATCTTCTCAAATCGTCTAAAATCTTCTAAACTCTTCCATGGTTTTCTCAAATCTTCTAGAATCCTCAAAAAATTCTGAAATGTACTTGAAATTTTGGACGTTTAAATGAACGAACTTTTTTTCTTAACTCAAATTTATCTTGAAATATCGTTTAATCTACAAAATATTTTAGAACAAATTTGAGTTTTAAATGAAATAAAATAAAAATTTCGTTCATTTGAACGTTTGGAACTTCAAGCACATTTTTCTGAACTGCATTAGAATTTCCAGAATTCTGCAGAATCCTTCAGAATCTTCTCAAGTCTACAAAAGATTCTAATAATCTTGAAGAATCTTTTAGACTTTTTCCCCTCTGTTGAAAAAGAAATCCTCTATTTTCCGTATTTTGGAATTTTGAAATTGAGATTTTGTAGCAACCCTGCTCGAGGAATTGCGAAATCTTCGTGGATTCCCGTAAGAAATTTGAAAGATTCTCGCATATTTTCTTGTGTAAATCCTGTCCGAAATTTACACGAGAATTCAAGGATATTTTTAAAAGGGCAAAAGACACGAAATTTTAATTGCAATTTCCTTTTTTCAGAAACGTTTGTTTCGTTGATGCAGAATGAATCGAGTCCAGCAACGATCAAAATGATTTCACTTTTGATCAACAGAAGTGCTGCAACTGTCCCACAATTTATAAAGATTGCTAGGAAGAATCCTTGTGTGTTGCAGAGAAGTAGCATTATTTTTCCGATATTGGAAAGCAACTTGACTTACAATTGGGATAAGCAATTCCTATCAAAGTTGTGTGAATTACATAAAAAAGAGATTATCGATTATATCACTGAACCTGCTGCTGGCAAAAATTCTTGGATTCAAGAAAACGTAAAGGCTGTAATGTATCTAATTGACACCAATTTCGGTAAGCAAAAACCTGGAAATTCCTCTTTTTTCCTGCTATTATTCTCAAAATCCTTTAGAATCCCTTTATTCGAGAATGTTTTTCATTTATCCACCTTTCCTTCCCTCTTTTTTATTCAAAATTCCGATTAATTTTCCAGGAATTATGGGAAATAGAAACTTATGACATTTAAAGACTCTTTCAATGTTTTCTGAAATTTTCCAATATTTCCCCATTTTTAAATCTTCTTTACTCTTATATAATCGACTTAATTCTTCTAGGTTTCTCCAAAATCTTTTAGAATCCCCCAAAATCTACAAAAGACTCCCAAAATCTTCAACAATTCTCCAGAATCTTCAACTATTGTATGAAATCTGTTCATATTCTTCAAAAAATACGAGCCTATTCCAGAATCTTCAAAAATCCTCTGAAATCTTCCGTAACCGTCTATTATATCCGTAGACGTTTCCAGAATTTTCCAGAATCTTTTAAAATCCACAAAAGACTTCCGAAATTTTCTCAAATCCTTATACTTTTCAAAACTTATCTGAAATAATAAAAATTCTCCAAAATATTCAAGACTGTTCCAGGATCTTCTGGTTTCTGATATATTATAATAATCTTTAAAATTTTAAAAAATACCACCAAATTTTTTTATATGCTACAAAATATACTACACTGCTCCAGATTCTATACAATACTCAAGAATATTCTGTATTTCAGAATTTCCAGAATTCTGGAGAATCATTTAGAACCCTCTAAAATTTACAAAAGTTTCCCAAAATCTTGACTGTATACTGAATTTTCGTAAAATTGTATTGTAGACTTTCTGAAAGTCTTTAAAAAAATCTGCAAGATACTAGAAGAGTTTAGAAGTTTATGGAGAACTCGAAAGATTTTTGAGGATTTTAGAACATTTTAGAAGGTCCTAGATAATGCAGGAGGGATGCAGAAGATTTTTTAAGAATCGAAAGTCTCTGGAAGTTTCTAAAACATTCTAAAAAAGTCCAGAAGATTTCATGAAGCATTTTACGAAGTGAGGATTTTTTATGATTCTATAGAATTGCATCAAGGACTCATTTTGAGAATTTAATTTGTTGAAAATTTTTTAATTTGTCAATTTCATAGTCCAGAAATCTAAATTCTTGCCCGTAATTTAGGCAGTCGAAAATTTTTGTATGGCGTTATTTTTTAGACTCGACAATTTTTTTGTTCGGAAATATTTTTGCTTTTCCTAGATTTGAAATCGTTGTTATCTCTGAATTTCCCATCTTCATTTCTTTATATAGTTTGCAATGAAAAATAAGAGTGTTTTAAAATATGATATAATTTTACAGATAAAGAAATTTGTCAACAGATCTGCAATATTATTTTGGTGAATGGAGACAAGCTTGACAATGTTGATATACAGTATGTACAGCTACTCGAGAGTTTTTTTAAGAAAATAAAAGCCTTTAGGGAATTTCTACAAGTGCTGATACATTTGATGGCATCTACATTGAAGCACTGTAAAAATAAGACCTCATTATCCAAAAATAAGAAGAAACTTGAATTCCTTTGCCAGACGTTATTAAATACTGTAGAAACTTTGAAAATAAAAGAAAGAAACTTCATATTCGAAGAGCTAAGTAAAAACCATTCGTGGTCTCAGTTTGTCAGATTTTCTCTGACGCAAGGATTAAAGTTGACAGAGGCAGAAAACTCATTGGACAACGCTTTGTTGTTAAGAGCTTTGATCGCAGCTTGCAGTGTGGCATACAATGATAATGGCACCGATGAGTATGTAAAGACTATTTTTGGATTGGCAACAACTCATTCGGAATATGCTGATATTATGTTGAGCTCCACAAGCACAAAAAGTAAGCACAAATTTTATTAAAAATGTATCTTGATAATGTTTGTTTCTAATCTTTGCTAATTTTTCCAGGATATTTGGTAGAATTAATATTAACACTGGTTCGAAAGAATACTGCTGCAATGTTACCGAATCATATTCCTTTTTATTTAGCAGCATACAATGCTACACTTAGTGAAAGTGATCAAATTCTTCTACTGGTAAGAATGTGATTTAAGAAACGATTACTGTACTTTGCTTTTAGAAATTGCGCATTGAGATCTGATTACACTTGTATTTTCAGATTATAAAGCAGTACGAAACTTGCAACATCAATCTTAGCAAATATCGGCCATTTCTGTGGGGTAATGCTGCAGCATCTCATTACAGTGTCAAAGAAGATCCAAACACTGCTCTATTCAGGCAGCCAAAGACCTCTCAAATATTGGACCTTTTTGTACCTGAAATGGTCAATAACACGATAACGAGGTTTCCTGTTCAGAGATCTCTGAAGGTAAATTAATTTAATCTCATTATAGAGCATTCAGGCTTTTCCCAGTCTTTCCTCTATTTTTCTCCTTTTTTTAAAGATTTCCCGTCTTACCCCTTTTTCAAGAAACTTCCTTTTTTAAGCATATTTTAAGATTTCAATATTTTAAGTTGCCTTAAAACTGCAACAACTAATAAAAACAATATGGACAGTTTGAAGTCTGGACGTGTTCAAGATTTTTAATTTCAATGCAAAACGACGATAGCTTCTAAATTTGAAAATGAGAAACATTTAAAATTAAACACTTTCACAGTCTAAAGGCAAAGAAATAAAGGATTTTTATTTTTAGAACGTTAAACTTTTTGTTAAACAATTTTACTACAAAGTATTTTAAACTGAAAGTTTTTTAATTTGAATCTTAAATAAATTATTTAGAATTGCACAATATAAAATTAAAAGCCTTGTATATTGTATAATTTTTAAAATGCAAGGCTTTCAGAATTTTCAGAGTTTTAAGTTTAAAATTGAATTCTTCAATATAATTGAATAATTTTAATTTTAATCCTATCAAAATTCGACAGATTAAAAATGAAGCATTGAAATGTTTGAATTTGAAACATTTCAAATTGGATTCGTTCAAAATGGAAACGGTTTAATTTTAAATACTTTCAATTTGACATTATAGAGTTTTAAACGTTTCGAATTTAAAATTGTTCAATTTTAGGCACTTTTAATTGGAAATTGTACTATTTTGAACAATTTAAATTGAAAACTAAACAATTTTTAAAATATATTTCAATTTTTGAATTGACTAAACTTTGAAGGCTTTTCAACATTTTTTAATTTCAAATTCTTCAAAATTTGAAATCACCAATTTTTGAATAATTCTATCTTGATTTTATCTTTGTACCTAATAGCCCCATTCTGCGATATTATAAATAATTAAAATTTTCTTAATCTTCAATAAAATGTATTAATATTATAGGTCAATCGATTCGTTTCTAGTCAAGGAATCTTTTATGTTCATGGTAGAACATCGAAAAATTAAAATAATTGTACAAATTATTTCAATAGAATAGTAAATTTTCATTTTTTTTAGGGGTGTGCAAAAAGCTCGAAATCTCGGCCCGAACCGAGCTCGACTTTTATCGGGCCGGGCCGGGCTCGAGAATACTCGGCCCGTCGAGAACCCGGAAATTTCGAATACTCGACTGACTTCGAGAACCCGAAGCAGGTCGTGTTTTCAAAATTTTCGGGTACCCGATTGGTGTCAAGAACCCGAAACTGGTCGGGTTCTCGAAAATGTCGGGTACCCGATTGGTATCGACAACCCGAAATTAGTCGCGTTCTCGAAATTTTCGGGTACCCGATTGGTGTCGAGAACCCGAAACTGGTTGGGATTCTCGAAATTTTCGAGTACTCGAATTGTGTTGGGTACTCGGATTATTTCGAGTTCTCGAAAATTTCTAATACATAAAATATTACCTTCTACTGATAATTAAAAGTTAAAATAAATTGTTTAAACTATTATGTACGTCTAGTAAAAATACCAGACATACCAGAATTCTGACGAGTTTGTTGACCAATTTGCAAAA
This sequence comes from Euceroptres primus, assembly GCA_037177015.1. Taxonomy (NCBI): domain Eukaryota; kingdom Metazoa; phylum Arthropoda; class Insecta; order Hymenoptera; family Figitidae; genus Euceroptres; species Euceroptres primus. Next base: position 9,031 of record JBAGKK010484245.1, read on the forward strand.
AAAATACATTTTTCTGCATTACTCCAGTCAAAAGTTACACTTAAACAATACAAATTGTTTAAAGAATTACCAATAAAATAAATAAATTGTGTTTATCTTTGATATAAATCAATCGTTTCTATCTTTGACATAAACCAATTAGTTCATGTTCATGTTACATGGAGAAGGTGTACATTTTTGAAATTCTGTCGAAAAACTATGTTTGAACAAATGAAAATTGTTTAAACAGTTATGAATAAGTGACAAAAATACCGGACATTTCAGAATTCCGACAAGTTGGTTGACCAGTTTGCAAAAAACTACATTTTTCTGCATTATTCCATTCAAGAGTTACATTTAAACAATAATAATTGTTTAAACAATTGCCAATAAGTAAATCAATCGTTTTTATCTTTGATGTAATCCAATTGGTTCATACTTCATGTTACTTGAAGAAGGTATAACTTTCTTATATTATATCTTATATAATTCTGATGAGTTTGTTAACCAGTTTGCGGGAAAACTACATTTTTTTGCCTCATTCATCAAAAGTTACATTTAAACAATAAAAACTGTTTAAACAATTAACAATAAAGTAAATCAATCATGTTTATCTTTGATTTAACCTGCTCGATATCACGAAATTTTCGGGTAGCCAAACCTTTTCGAGAACTCAAAATTTTCGGGTACCCGAACCTCTTCGCGAACCCGAAAGTTTCGGATACCTGAACGTTTTCGAGAACTCGAACCTGTTCGAGAACCCGAAATTTGCGGGTACCTGAATTTTTCCAAGAACTCGAAACTGTTTGGGAACACGAAATTTTCGGGTACCCGAACCTCTTCGAGAACCCGAAATTTTTCGAGCTTTTGAAAGTACTCGGCCCGGGCCGAGACTGATCGAGCCCAGCCCGGCTCGACTCGAAGTGTTAAAAGCTCGACTCGGCCCGGTCGAGTATCGGGCTTCGAGCTTTTTGCACACCCTTAATTTTTTTTCAATCTTATAAATGATACAAATTTTCTTAATTTTCAATAAAATGTGTTATTATTATAGGTCAATCGATTCCTTTTGATTCAAGAAATCTTTTCTTCTCATGCATGAACAAACTCTGAATTGGAAAAAAGTTTTAATTATCAAAACCGATTTTTCAAGAATTACAAAAGAGCTAGAAAAAAATGCAATGAATATTTTTCGAAAATACACACATCCGGACAATTGTTCAGAACATTGTATTAGACATTTATCACTGACAAACATTTAATTAAATAAATTTAAAAATGTTCGAAAATATACCCATTACAAAGTTTCCTCTATGAGGAAGCAAAAATTATAAACGAACGGAGTTAAATATGGAACAAGTGAAAAAAATTCTTTAAAATGTGTAAAAATTGACTATATATTTTAAAAAAAGGACCGATACCTAATACTTAGTGACTTAAAAAACAAGTAACCAAAAGTATAGAAAGGAAAAGTATGAATCCTGCTGTGGCAGAACTCATATTTTGAAATAAGCATTGAAAAGTGTATATTTTTTAATTTGTAATTGAATAATTGAAAATTAGAGACTTAAATAAAATTTTAAAATTCAAGCATTCGAATTTTATAAAATTGTATAATTTTAAATTTAGTCTTAAAAATTAAACGTTTTCAGAATTAGGAATTCAAAACTGAATAATTAAATATTTGAAAATGTTCCAAATTGAACATTTCCATATCAAAGCTTTCAAAATTGAATAATTGAAGATTTCAAGTTCTTAAAATTTATAGAGTTTCAAATCAAACTCTGCTTCCAAAATCGTAGGTATACTAATTTAATTCGATATGTTTTTGTACCAAAGATTGAAAAAATTCAGTGACATCTCCGGGTTTTTCTTGTTTCAAAAAATTAACTAACTTAATGGAAACATTTATGCTATTAATAAGACATTTGATATAAAAAAAGTTAAAGAATTTCCAGTCTTAATTTTTATAACTTTGGTACATTTTTATAAAATTGGTGAACTGAATGGTACATTTAATATACACCTGAATAAACTTGAATGTTATATTTCTGATAATGGGACTTTCAAAAATAACGTAACGCTTTTTTCCCTTTTTTAGCCCTTCCTCCACCACGTAACGCATTTTCCGAGCTTTTCCTGTACATTTTCACCATTAACGTAACAAAAATTGGACCCCCTATCGGCCTATCCCCTTTTTTAATGTAACGTAATTTGTGAACGTTCACTGTAAAAAATCTGATGTAAAATTACCAGTCGAGTTGAAAACGTTTTACTATGTTTCATGAGGTAATATTAAGATTTTATTGTGAACTTGCAGCGATTAATGCTCGAATTTTACACTATTTAAATGAATTTTCAACTAAAAGTGTAATATTACCACTTAGGTTAGTGAACACAAAGATACCCATGATTAAAGATGTAAATTTTAACCATGCATCGGTGTAAATTTACCACGTGGAGCTTTGTACAGAAGCGTTCAAATTACAAAATCTAGTTACAAAAACTACAGCATTACAACGTTAAAGTTAGTATTTTTACACTTTTTTTGGTAAAATTAACACATTAGTGATGGGTATCTTTATGACCCATGTTCGACGTGATAATTTTACATAAGTTTTTTTACAGTGTTCCCTAAAAGCATTGTTTTGTTTTGTCTCACATGGAAACGTTAAGGTTGTATTTAATATAATTTATTCCCCTATTTTTATTAAAAATCATCCTATTTTCCTTTTTTTGAGAGCCTGTTTCACCGTGACGCATGTACATAATATTGATTCACAAATTTAATTTATTGCGAGTAAGTTTAGAATGATGATAATTTAAATCACGTTTAAATTTTTTAGAGCGATACCTTGTGTGCACCGGAAAACGTTTATGATCCTGTATTCTATTTACCAGTCTTGTGTGAAGTATTATCAGTTCACAACCCAGTTGCCTATCACAAAGTCACTCACAACGGTTCTCTAGGTTTAATGCTAATCGCCTGCTGCAGCAACTGTGATCAAATTCGATTAGCAGCATATACTGATCTTTCGCGATTTTATTTCCATCTGGAAAATCTGGATGTCAAAAGGCTAGTTGTTCCTAAAAAGACAATAAGAGTTGGAAAATTATTAAATTTGTACTTTTTGGCAGTTAACAGCCTGAATAAAAAACTGTTTAAATTGTAGATCCAATGAAAGACTGTTATGGATTCGTTTTATCGATGCTTTACGCAATGGGATAGTGGAATTAGGAATTTCAGAAATGACACAAGTTTGCTTAAATGGATTTGTTGCAACATTTTTGGCAAGAGCTTCTATGGTTGGAACGCAACCATTACATCCACTGTACTGGCCTCTGCACAAGTTTTTTATGGCCAAACCTGCATTGAAACTCAACACCATACCAGAATTCAAAAAACTATTTCACAGTCCTGAAGTCGATTACGAGGCTCATAGATGTTGGATTTTGCAAGTCATTCGTGATGGATTCAAATCGGAAAATGACTTGCAAATTGCAATAAATTGTTCCGTATTTAATATTCTGCAGAGTTTTTACGCCTCTTCCTTGTCAGACAAGCCAACAAGGGTAAGCATTCATTTAATGTGAAAAAACTACCTTTCAGCATGAAAAATTCAGCAATTTATCATTTCAGAAATTGATTCTGGAAATCATCAACTCAATTGCGAAAATCCGTAAGTCGGGGTTACTTCTCGTTAATCATTATGGAGTAATGCCTTGGCTGGATGCTATTACAGATCGTCTGGGGACTTGTGACTCTGATTTCGTGCCGTTGCTGATAGATATAACAAGAAATTTTGTAGACAGTTTTTCAAAAACAAAAGGAATACAAAAGTACCCTTTATTCGTGTTAATGCATGTGTTACTTACGTTAGGATCTGCAATGACGAGTAAGAATATTACAGTTTATTTTTTTACATCGTATGTCGACACTTTGGAAAGAATTCTCGTTTTTAAAGATTTACACTTGTCTGAAAAACATGTAAAATATTTATTACAATTATCGAAAGAATTGTTGGGAAGTATGACAGTGTGTGAAGATCTATTAGACTATGGGCCTGAATTTGCCTCAAAAGAGACCGACGATTTGTCAAAAGACGAAGTATCCATTGCTCGTAAAAGTATGAGGAAATTAATATTAAGATGGCACAGTCGTAAAAAGTCGTTGCCTAAAAATGAAAGATTGCTTGCATATCCTGATGGAAGCGTATGTAAAATCCCTTCAATGGCAATTTGATAAGTATTGTACATAATTGAGAAATTTGTATAAGTTTATATTAAGTATTTTATTTTAAAAAATTGTTTTTAATTAAATTAATATCAAGTTAAAATGGAATACCTATACAATAAATTATTCAAAAATATACAGCGGACGGTGTACAGTGAACATAGTTTTTTTTACATGACAAAAGATGTGCGACTAATGTCAAGTAATGTTACAATATCAAAGTTTTTGGAACTGCGCTCATAAAAATTAATTAGTGAATGAAATAAAAATAAAGTCAATTTTCTGTCAATATGCACAATATAAAACTCAATTACATCATTTATAAAAGAAAGAATATTAATCGAATATGGATTTTTCCAAAAAGAATTCTCGTATAACTATAAATCATTGAACAAAACATCCGCATTAGAATGAAAATTACTAAGTTTCGGGGAAAAAACGGTGAGTAGAACCTTGCGTTTTTAAAAATGTTTTATCATGATGTTTTTAACATTGAAGCATCTGTCTTGAAATGTTTCTTTCAAACACAGGGCAAAGAATCGTTTTTAGAAATGACCGGTGGGAAAGTGATCGCCGAGTGTGGAATCACTTGAAAAAAGAGAGCCGGACAAAATCTAGAATAAATTTAGGCAAGGAGCCAAATGCTCAATCAAGAGAGGCTGTTCGAAAAATTATCTATAAGCTGGAAAAGTATCAACCAGCAGGCTTAGTCCACATTGCATCATTATCTAGAGCTATCGGAAGATGCATAAGAATCCGTCATCCAGGCAGTAATGCGGATTTTATAATGGGAAGAAAATCTAAAGAAACTCCCATAGATTTGGAGTTTCACGATGGCCATTGGACTCTCAGAAATAGAGAAGATCCTGAAATGGTTCGGGTAGCCAACAACGACTGTCTTTTTGAAGCTGTTGCTGCTCAAGTTGGTCTTAAACCAGCCGAGATTAGACACCGAACTATTAAGGAAATAAAATTAAATGAATCGCAACTTGCCAGAGTAATGGAGGGAGTTTCGTTTGTACAAAAATGCGAGAATGCTCTAGAATTGATGTTGGGCGGAGCCAGATATGTGGGTAATTCTGCTTCTGATGCTAGAAGACTGATAGATAATTCACAGAATGGAACGTGTCACCCCAATGGACAAAGAGGTCATCCTCGTGGGCATGCTTCTCATCCAAATTCAGCTGATTCTGTAGAAAATTACTCCAGAAATGGTTGGAAAACTGGGTTTTTAAGCAGAGCCGATCAAGATTTAGTTGGACATCTGGCGTTTCGAACGGATTTGGCTCAACGCGCAATGGATCGTCTAAATGATGGATCCACAAATGAAGCTGCGCAAATTGACAGGAGAGAATTAGGAAGGGACGATTTGCCTTTGGCAAGCGAATATCGCAATGGAAGTGCTTCAGGAAGTCCTCAGCGATTTCAGAGATTAACTGCCGTTTTACGACATCATTCGGGCGAATATCAAAATAGAGAAGCGGATGTTTTCGTTCATACTTTCTATCCACGATTGTAATTAATGGAAAATGAAAATCTCTATACAACATTTTATTTTTGGCAAACATTTACAAAAAATAATAATGGAAAATAAAATCAATTTTTAAAAAAAATATCTACTTTTGCTTTCATGAAGTTTTTCAATTTTTTCCACGTAAGAGTGAAGGCAGCGTTGAGTTTAACTTGTCTTAAATGATTTGGTTAAACGCAAAATTTTGACAGTAAAATAAACACAAATGGTTTCAATTTTATAAAGTTGAGTTTGATATCGAAATTCAAAATTATGGGTAGAAAGAAATTTGACACAGGTAGTAAGTCATTTTATAATTTCTATGATGAATCTGAAAAATACATTTTGACGTATATTTTTTAACCCTTTAAACACTCGCAATATTTACAGGTACATCTGGAACTCAGAATAAAATAAAAATGCCAAAATCCAAAACACTAAATAGAGGGCATAAAATTATCTTTCAAAATGAGAAATCACGATTTTCCAAAAGTTTACAAAACAGATTGGCTACATTTGGACGAAAAAAATCGAGAATACAAATAGAAAAAGAAACGAATAAAAAAGTTAAAATTCGAAAAATCATAAAAGATTTAGAAAGACAAGGACCAGCCGGTTTAATGCAACTGAATTTCATCAGGAAAGCAATAAAAGAAATCATGAAAGAAATCGGTAGACAAACTGCAGATTTAGAAAAGCTGGAAGCTTTTCCTTTTGGAATAATGTTAGTAAAGACTAAGTATGACGGAAAAAGTGCAAGAGATGCAAAAAAAATTTTAGACAAGTCGCAAAATGGTTTTAGTTACCCAGATAATATAAAAGGTCACCCAAGAGGGCATGCATCTCATCCAACTGCAAAAGGTGAGACAGAATCTGCTGAAAATTATTCAAGAGGGGGTAGACGAAAAACGGCATTTCTAAGCAGAAGTGATCAAGATTTTGTAGCTCACTTAGCATTGGGCTCGGATGCTGCTCAAGAAGCAATGGAAAATTTAAATAACGGTGGAACGCAAGAGGTAGCAGAAGTAGGCGCAAGGGATTTGGACGATGATGAACTGCCCTTGGCTGTAGAATTCAAAGATGGAGTAGCTGTAGGTGAGCCTGAGCCTTTTGAAAAAGTAATAGCTGTATTAAAGCATCACATGGGGAAACATAAAGACCCATATGCTGACGTTTTTTTCCTGACTTTCTACCCTGTCTTGTATCAAAAAAGCCGAAAAAGAAAAAGAAAACGACTAGGTAAAATGATTAGTTGACTGGTTGGCAGAGGATTTTTTTTTGGTTAAATGAACTGAAAATCTACCCAGATAGCACAACAGTTTGAAGCAAGTTTGCCTAAAGCTTGCGGCGCAAGGCTAGGAAACTTTCACGGCAAGGTCCAGGCAAGCTTACCGCAAGAAAGAAAATGTCCGTCATGTGGCAATATTGTGAATCATTCTTGATGGAAGCTTGCATTGCAAGGTTCCGAAAAGTTTACGAAGCAATATTACGGGAATCTTGCATCTCAAGGTTCAGGAAACCTTGCCAAGAAAAACATATGATATGGAAACCTTGAACGAAAATGATTCATTTCTTTTCATCAAGAATCCTGGAAATTTATACCACACTATTGAATTAGAAGGCAAGTAAAAAATAACTAAATCTGTGCTATCAAGGAATTAATAAGGAATGTGTAATTTAATTACTTCTGTAATTATTACATCTCACATTTTATAAAAAAATATTGCAAATATATAACAAAAGCGCAGTGCCATTAAACATTAAAAGATATATGTGACGTTCCGCGAGGAAAGGGACCTTAGGGTTAAAAAATCGATTTTCATTTTTTTGATGCTATCGATAGT
>JBAGKK010484256.1:0-16588 GCA_037177015.1 Euceroptres primus
AATACGCTATTTTTTCAATTTTTTCAGAATCATATTCCTTGTTCTTTCATCTTTCATTCAAAAAGAAGTTGATGGACTCTCATCTGATTTGCGAATTATGAATGTTTTAAGAGCAGTGGAATCTATAAGTCGCGTAGGTGTTATGAACTACGCTATGTCATGCAGCCGCAGCCAGCTTAGAATCAAATGAGCAAGAAAAAGAGAGCATTTCTATTTCCTTAATTATTTTTCTCGCTTAGAATATACTTTCGTTTCGCAGCAGATTTTTGTATTTGAAATATTTTTGATTCACTATCAGGAGAAGCAGAATATGCCTTGAAACGGATTTGGTAGTTATTTTTAAGGAATGAAATTTGTTATTTAGAAATGAAATTCTCTCGTAACATCAATTGTCTGAGTTTTCGAAATACGATCACAAAGAAATTTGTCATGGTACTCATATTCACTTGTGGTGCAGGAAATGAATTTTACTTTTGGCATGGCGGTGATAGCCCGTTCATACATCAAGGAAGATATAGTAGGGGAAAGTTGTCTAAGACGGGCCCCTTTCAAATTTCAAAATGGTGTGACTCCCAGAATTTTCAACATTTTCGTAAAGCTTTTGGCCACAAAACATTACCCATAAAGCACTACAACACTGTCATAGCCTTGGTATGTTTCATGATTATACTTTACAGTGCTACCAACACTGAAGTAATCGTCAAGATCGGAAGGTGGTCGAAGATTACGGAAGCTGTCAAAGTATAAGACATTATTACCAATCTTTTTATATGCTGCCCAGTGTGTACCAGGACTGCCTCTATCATCAAGATTAACAATAATTGATTCAGAATGGTAGCATCCTTTGACTGGTAGTTGATTGCGCATAAAGACTCCACAAAAATGAGGAATCTTTACAGCACTAGCATACTTCAACAAATTGGCATCAGTGAGTGCACGGTGTGGTAGTTGCACTTCAATTGTTTTGGCGCAGGTTTTAAACGAATTCCCTGCCCTTGTTGGTAAGGTTTCATATGAAGAACTAATCCTTTTTTGTACAGTTTCAGGTGTAATCCTCTTCCCAGAGCAATAGCCTCTATTGTCATGTTATGTTTTTGAGCCTCTTTGAGTTGTTTGGCTACGCTAACGTCGTTGACAGCCTTCGCTACACCAGCTGTTCCTCTAGCAAGAGCTCCATATGCGATCAGTCTAGCAAAAATTTGAATCAGCGGCAATACACCTCCGACTTTAGAGGGTACTGATAAGATGCAAGGATTCTTCACTTGGTGTTTGTCACCAACACTTTTGATGATTTCCTGTGCGTCGCTGAGTGCAGAATGGATGGCCAATTTAGCATTATTACTGATAAAACCCTAACATATAAAAATATAGCCACCTTTCTTGCTGAAGTTGAATCCTATTTTAACTTACGCCCCCTTCAGGCTCTTAGCGATGATCCGAACGACTTGGTTGACCTAATACCCTATAATTGGGCCGAATCTGTAACAAAATAAAATTGTTGCAAGACCCGAGGATTCGGGAGACCCTCGGTATTCGTCAGATTATTCGTGACTGCTTTCATGTAGATGAGTCGCCACTTTAGCCATAATTCTAGGTACTCCATTCGGTTAATTTTTCGTCCGAGAAAAGTAAACTAAGTTATGTCTAGATTGCATCGTTACAACGCCTCCCCCAAATCGAAAATGCACGATGAAGTTCTCCCTTTGATTCAATTTCGAGTTTTTAGAAACAGCTTGTTAGCTTGAAAAGAAAAACGCGAGCTAGAAACTGGCTGCTCCAGAACCTGGCCTTCCAGAACCTGTTCTGGAAGACCAGGTCTGCTGTCACAACCTCCTCCGGATCGTCACGGGGCCAGTTCCGGCCGTACCATTCCGGTTGAATTGGCTCCTCCGTCCAGATGGTGTGGAAGATCTCCGAGGTCTGCACCTATGAGAGGAACAGCGGATCCCCAGGATACACCACCTTGAGGTACTCATCGATCAGGACTACCTCGGGGGTGAGGTCGTTTAGCTGTTGCTGCGATAGTGCACGCTTCCTGCTCTAAAGTGGGTAAACGAACAAAAGAAACCAACTTAGTAAGCAAGGGTTTCGTGGAAGGACTGATCTGGATAGCACAAGGCAGACTCCCAGTAGACTGAAGACATAGGTTCAGACTTGCACGGACATAGAAAGGCACTGATGGGAACGAGTTTCGAACACAGACAAGAACGAGTTTCTCCTTGGATTCCCTAGATGACGTGGTGCTTTCGGGTTGAGAAATAATGCGCATGGTTTAAATAAATTTATAAGAACTAATGACGCTATGCTATATACTATCCCCATTTGCGAGAATCCAAAGATACAATGCGGTAGAGGGAAGGAGTACATTCTAGTCGAGTCCGTTGTCAAGGTAAGGTTTCAGGTCTTTAGTATGACAAGTATAAGGTACTAACTTACCCTTAATGCCAGTCAGTTTAAATATCGTTCTCGACAACACTTTAAAAATAGTGTACATCTCTGCTGAATAAGGAGTTGTAAGAGACGTGGTTATCCCTTTTTGTGCGGAGGATGGGGGGCAATCACGCTGGAGAACTCGATCGCCTACTTGATATTTGCGCGGTCTTGTTCGAAGATTCTAGTAAAGCGCTTGCTGATCATGAGCCGCGTTTAAGTGCTGCTTCTTGAGATCGTGGAACGAATCAAGCTTTTTAATTCTCTCGGTCCAGGTGTTGTCATTCTGGGGCCTAAGGATTTCTTCCTGCTCAGGTTCCATTTGCTCATGAAGCGTACCCGACGGTATGGGATTCCGGCCGAAATTTAGATAAGCAGGGGAAGTTTTCAGAGAGGAGTGATTGGACGTGTTAAACGCGAAACGGAAATCACTAAGATGCTGATCCCACTTACGCTGCGTATCTTTAATAAACGACCTAATCATGGATTTCAATACCCTGTTTACCCTTTCGACCGGATTCGCTTGCGCATAATACTTAGGCGTCTTACTTCGCTTAATTTTCTAAGATTCGCACAAGTTATCAAGCAACTTGTTCCAGAATTCGATGCCATTGTCTGTAAATAAAAATTGAGGCTTTCCCCAACGATTGATCACGATATCTTGAAAAGCCTTGCTGACGGCTTGACCTGTAACCTTGCGGAGAGGTACGGCCTGAATGTACCGCGTAAAGAAATCCTGGAATACCAAAAAGTATTGATGCTGGGCCGAAGATGGGGTTTAAGGCCCCATCATATTAGCACCTACCATATACCAGGGTTGTACAATAGCCCTGTGTCCCGTTTCCCCTGGAGGCTTAGCTTTCTCCACCTTACATCTCTGACATATCTCGCAGCGCTTGACATACCTGGCGACGTCACAATAGTAAACAGGCCAATAATAACGTGTAGCGACACGATGATATGTTTTCTCGACTCACAAGTGTCCGGCCTCAGCCTGGTCATGTGACTCCTCAAGTACTCTAACCTTATATTGCTCTAGTTCTAGTTCTCTTCCTCTACTTTTCAATTAAGGAAGGCATGCAGTGAACGCCTAACATCCTCAATTCTTTTAAGATACCAGGAGTCCGTGTCGTGAATATGGCTGAGACCGGCCCTGCGAGACCAAAAGTCTAGCACGATATTCAGTGACCCTTTCCTATATTGGATAACAAAGTCGTATTCTAAAAGACTCAGCGACCATCTAGCTAATCTGCCGAAGAGGTTTTTGAAAGACTGGAGCCACCTCAGACTGCTATGATCTGTTATTACTGTGAATTTGAAGCCTTCCAAGTACTCTCTGAACTTGTATATGGTCCAGACGACTGCCAGACACTCTTGCTCCGTAGTGAAGTAATTCCGCTTAAAATTCGTGAGTGTCCGGCTGGCGTAAGCGATTACTCGCTCATTGCCTTCGATCGTCTGGGCCAAGACAGATCCCAAACCGGTCGAGCTAGCGTCAGTTTGCAAGGTAAACGTGTGTGAGAAATCTGGGCAAGCTACAATAGGGGCTGTAATTATTGCAGTTTAAATAGCCTGAAACGCAGTTTGTTAAAGTGCCGATACCCGGAAGCATAGCCTAGAAATCTACGAAGTTGCCTTATATTACAGGGAGCAGGGAAATTGATAATAGGATCTAATTTCCAATTTCTATCTATTTTAACCCCCTCGTTGTTGACAAGGAATCCCAGGTACCTAATTTCGTTGCTAAGAAACAAACATTTATCTGGTTTAATGCTTAACCAAGCTTCGGCTATCCTTTTTAACACCTCTTTTAACCATTTCAAGTGTTCCTCGAAGATCTCGCTCACCACAATGATTTTATCCAAGCATGCGAAGGCGTGAGGTTCCAGTAGTATCCCATCGATCAGGCGCTGGAAAGTACCAGGAGCCCCACAGTGTCCGAAGGGCATGCCATTGCATTGGAAATGAGCCCTTCTCAGTACTGATAACACAGTTATTTCTTTACTTTTGGCGTCCAGTGGAAGCTCATGGAACGCCTGGTCCAGATCGATCGTGGAAATATAATTGGCCTTCTACAACTTGTTCAGTACGTTTCACATTGGAGGCAGATGGTAACCGTCCTTCTTGGACATCCTATTTACTTTCATATAGTTTATGCAAAGTCGGTAGGTACAGTTGGGCTTGCGAACCATGACTATAGGTGAGAACCACGGACTCTCAGAAGGTTCGATTAGACCCAGGGCTAAAAGCTTATCTATTAATTTGTTAAGCTCATCAATAACGGCCGGGGATCTTCTAATCGTTTTCTGCTTAATAGGAGGGTGGTTGCCTACGTTGATTTTATGTACGACTAGATTGGTCGTACATAAATCCGTACTAGTCGGATAAGGAGCGTTTTTCGATAGGAATTCGCGTGCTATTATGAGCTGTTCGTTGGTTAGCTCTTTAGGAGCGACGCATTCTTCGCTAACGTCCCTAATAGCTACGGAAAGTAAGTCAATAGTTACTGTTTGGGAGGGTTCGTTGTCGTAAGCCATATGCAGAGTGTTGGAACTACCGTCTACTATTAATTTGAACGTTTGAATGGCGTCCAACCCTAAAACACATTGATATTTAAAATCGCGTACGAGTTTAAACGTTATTTCGTTTAGTACTATGTCGAGTTTGCTCAGGAATTTAGTCTGCCCCACTACAGACTGCATGCTGCCATTAGGAAACAGAAAGGCTTTAACTTTAAAAGGCAAAATCTGTTTATTTGTATTTTCAGCTAGTTCTATTCCCTAATTTCCTAGTATGGACTTGGTTAACCCTGAATCTACTAAGGGGTCTAATTCTGTATTCCCGATTAATAATTAAACAAAGAATCGTGTGTCTATTTCATTAAAAGCGAAGGCCACCCATGCTTCTCCCGAAACCGAGTCGGAATCGAGAGATGCAAAACCAGAACCGACGTGTTCGGCAAGAGGCACTTCCCCCAGATTTGACTGAGGGAGAGGAAGATCTCAAATCCGAGGGTACAGCTGAGATAGCAAGTTCGAGTTCAGTGATTAAGGTTGTCACTGAGCCCTTTTTGGGTTTCCCGACCTTGCGTGCTCGTCGCAGATTGCTCTACGTTGGGCGCCGAATCTGTAACAAAATGAAATAAAAAAACCCTAAGTGTTAAAACCCTAAGGGGCCTAAGGGTCGCCCCTAATACCCTTTTACAATTCGCAAATTATTCATATTATTTATTCACATAAACATTAAACTTAACTTTTACGTCTTCACCTCTCTATATTTCTTCCTTATTATTTATACAGCACATCCCTTTGACGGAAATTCTAAAAATGATAACCGTTAATTTTAATCCACTTTACCTGGCCCACTGTTTTATTGCAGAGTTCTTGGAAAAGGGCCTTACCTGGGACTTGGTCGGGACTACGGCTGTCGTAAAACAATGACCAGGAACAGAGGATTAAAATCTAAAACAAAAAATTTTCGCAGTTTTGGGGTTAGCAAATTGATAGTAAAAAATTCAATAATCTACGTATTTTTAAGATCACAAATATCTAAAAGTTTCCTTAAAAAGTTCAAAATTTCAATATTTTAACTGTGGTGTTATGATTCAAAAATATAATTAATAATAAATATAAATAAGTAAATATTTAAACTTATAAATAAAGTTTAAATTATTAATTACATAAATTATCAAATAAATAATAAATTAATATTTAGAATTAATACGTTTAAATTAATTAATTGAATAAATTAAAAAATATTTAGAAAATAAATAATATTAATGTTCACCCTCCTAGTACCAGGTGGGGTTGGTTCCTGTGCGTTTCCTGTGCATATCGGGTCGGATCCGACCCCACCTGGTACTAGGAGGGTTAAGTATCTAATAACCAACGAAACTCAACTAAAAATTAAAAAGAAAAATTGGAAGGGACCTGAAGCTTAACCAGAGCTCCTTTATTGCTGAAAATAAAACAAGCATCAGATCGCACATAAGTATATAATAGAGAGTCATAAATCTGTTGGTCGCTAGTGCAATATCTGGCTGCAGGTAAAACTTACTAGACGCACGCTAGATGAATTCTACACGAACCCTAGACAAGGCGACCGACATAAAATTGTCCTAGACATCCGCTAGATGAACTCTAGACGAACCCTAGACAAGGCGGCTGCCATAAAATTTTCCTAGACGTTCGCTAGAGGAGCTGAGTCTAAAAGTCTAGTCTAGATTTCCGGTAGGGTAGGCCGACGCCATATTTATAATGTTCCTGAAAAAGAAAATTAAGAAGCCAGGCTAGGTCGGGAGTCTGGGAATTTGGGATCTTTGCAGGTTATTAGACGAATTCACATTTAACTAACTAAACAGTGAACATTTATTCAGAGTAATAGATTCGATATAAATTAAATTCTTAAAGTGTTAAAAAATGTGAAATTTAAAGAGAGGCTAACCTCTAAAAAAAGCCTGAGAGTTCTAGCTTTAAATAAAACGTAAAAGAAGAAAGACTCAAGAATAATTAAAAATAGAAACCTACAACTTGAGCAATGAACAAGTCCTCGTAGACTTGGTCCAAATTGAAGGACATCTTTAGAATTGTATTTTTTTGTATTCAGACCAATGCGTGCTTCCTCGATATCTGATGTACCGAATGGAGAGCGAGCCACGCCTACGCGAAAGCTACTAGCTTGACCGATATAACGACGAATAAATTTGTAATTTCACATGGAAGGCAACTAATTTCGGAAAATAAGCAATTATGCCACGTAATACAGAATTTGGAGACAAAAGAACCTGAGCTTAAATACATGGTTGTGCTCAAAATCGGAATGTTGAGATTCCCGTCTCCGATTGGCTGTGTTCAGTAATCCTTAAGTTGCCTCCAGTATCTGGTCAATGGTCAACCGCTAGGTGGCACGGGCCATTAACTTAAATAACTGGATGTCGTTTGGAAAGTAGAAGTAGATGCCTCACTGGTCAGTGGAGAAGAATGTAAAAAAATATAACAGCAGCGCCAAAGTAAAAATAATAAGCAATATTTTAAACATAACCTCTTAGACCCCTTTAGCCATAATTCTAGGTGCTCCATTCGGTTAATTTTGCGGTCAAGGAAAGTAAACTATGCGATATCTAGATTGCATCGTTACAACCCTGGAATTTTATTATTGACTCTTCTCACCACGCTATTCCGGAACTTTCGCTGCAAGAATTTACTATCCATATGTACCAGGATTTCTGGAAATGCTGATCGTCGGAATACCTGCAGGAGCTTCAAACACGTTCTAAGTGACAAAAAGCTTTGCCGTCTCTTAAAGTTGAAAACCTCGTGCTCATCGCAAACGAAACTATGCCTCCTACTAAGCGGTCCTTACGTCGCATACGAGTAATTGAAATCTACCCTGATCAGATGGGCATGTTGACTTTGTTCTTGTACGAAATTCTACTACTACGCTTAAGAGGCTGATCGGGAAGATTTTTCTACTACCAGTCGAGACTACTGAGTCTGAGAGGAATGTATCTAGCCTCGAACAGTTTTTGCAGGGGTGATGGAGACTACAGCGGGAGGACTACTTCAACTTAATTCTTGGTGATGAAACTGTAAAATTGATGCTTGTGATCAACGTATTCAATGTGTTCTTTTGATTACAGAGATGAGTACCGATTGTTTATTGTTCATGAGAGAATTGAGTTCGCAGCGCTTCTTAAATATTTTCTTGGTTTTTCAAATAAACGGAACTTTTCTGAAAACAAACAGATCATTTATGCGAGAGAAAAATTTTCTCCACAGATATCTTTTAGGACTGAGTTTCATACATGAATTTGAACAAAAAGAAATTTCAAAATTCCAGAGGAATGAAATCAACAAAATTTTAATTTACTAATACTACCGAAATTAACTCCAGAAAAAATCTTATGAAACCGGAATCGATCAGAATGGAACCCGCAAAATTCCCTACAGACAATGGAACTTACAAATTTCCCTACAGAAAAGGTTGACTTACGAAGGGAGAACACGTCTCACGGATCAATGATTTTCAGGGGTCTCAAAAAGTTGAAAGTACATCCAAATCCGATCAAAATGAAACCCGCAAAGTTTCCTACAGACAATGGAACCTGCAAAGTTCCCTACAGAAAAGGTTGACTTACGAGGGGAGGACACGTCGTATCATGGATCACTGATTTTGAGGGGTCTCAAAAAGTTGAAAGTTTATCCAAATCCGATAGGCATCCATTTTTTTGTCTGACATTAGGAAATTGTCTACGAGATATTAGCAATAAACAAATTTTATCAAAAAATGTACAATTAAGATAATTGTTTATAAAAATGACAGGTATTTTAATGTTAGTTCGTTTTGAATAGAAGCTATTTAGCATGCGCTTAGAAATAATTTTTACATGAGAGAATAATGTCTTTTCCAGACTTCACTAAAATGACCACATTCCTTGAGTCTAAGGCGGGAGTAAAACCACCCATTTTTAACCAATGACGAGTGCGCATGCGCAGTACTTCTTCATTACTCCCTCTGGCAGTAATAGGATGTAATAATAGAATAGGCAGTAATAGAAGTACTGCGGTTTAGGATAAGGCAGTAATAAAAGTACTGCGCATGAGTGGTAAATTGCATGCGCACCCATCCTTGCTTAAAAAAAGGCGGTTTCGGACTCGCGTTTCACGAAAGGAACGTGAAAATTTTATTGAAGTCAAGAAAAAAATATCGTATACTACACGGGAGGGAGCTGATTTTCACCTCATATGATTTCACACGAATTGAAAATGAAACTTATAACTCGGCGAAAATTGCAAGTTTCCCCCTTGTGGTAAATAAACTATTATTATTATTATTTTTTAAATGACTTTTAGGTCCTTAGGGACCAGGTCGCAAGACCGCTAGTAAGGACTAAGCCAAGTACAGCGGCCAGTCAGCAATTAAAATTTTTTAAACACAAAGCACAATATACTACATTCCTGACGAACACAAAAACAAGTTAAAATCAAATTATAATTCAGTGAAATAAAATCAAGCTATAGTCAAAAATTTTTAATGAAAAATGGAATCTTTTTTCCGGGAATGATCTTTTGTTCCAGCCCAAAAAGCGGCTAGCTGCTTTCTTCTTGGCAATCCAAAAAGCATCGGACTATGCGGCAGGTGTTGAATTAAAACTGCTCTTTGGGCTGCAGATAGCACCCATTTGCCTCACAAATCCTCCAGGTGACTCTAGCACCTCGCGTGGACGTTCCCCGTGCCGAAATCACGATGGGATGAATGATGACCTTTTCCAGCTTCCAAATCCTCATGATTTTCTACCTCAATTCGCTATACTTTTGGATCTTTGTTGTATAGCCTGCTTGGATGTTCTTATCAAGGGGAATCGTTACGTCGATCAATCGCACGCTTATCAAGCACCAAAATGTCTGGCCTACTGTGATCAACAGTTTGGTCCGTTAGAATAGTCCTATTCCAGTACAGGTGGTGATGTTCGTTCTCACTGGAACGTACTTATTAGGGTGGTCCTTATTCTGCAGGATAAAATTTGTTTCCAAAAATGTTGCGCTCTAAGCTGATAATTTCGTGAGGTTTCACGAGAGAATGATGCTCATAAAATTTTAGCTAAATCGGATAATAGTCAGAGGTTGAAGTTTCCCATCCGATTTACATGTCTAAAGCTGACCAAAATCTTGAAAATGAGATAACTTTCTCAAATATAATCGAAATCTAACGCCCACCTTCGGAATGATAGCTTTTAGCACACTGAGAAAATTGATCATGTCCAAAATTGATAATTTTGAAATAATTTAATTTGCGAAATTCGCGTCCATGAAGGAAATCTGACTGCTCCGTCCACTTTTCCGGTTCGAAGTTTATAAAGGCTGTTGATATTCCGTAATGAGTGAAGAAATGAGCCATT
The DNA here is from genome assembly GCA_037177015.1 of Euceroptres primus. Lineage (NCBI taxonomy): Eukaryota > Metazoa > Arthropoda > Insecta > Hymenoptera > Figitidae > Euceroptres > Euceroptres primus. The sequence goes on from JBAGKK010484256.1 coordinate 10,328, forward strand.
TTCTCGTGAAAAAATGAGAAAAAAGATCATTTTCCTTTCATGATTGCATCCAAGTCTTGCACGAGAAATCAATTCTAGGTCGCTTTGTGGATTCCAAGGATTCCTTGTCAGATTGTGTACTGGCTGCGTAGGCTTTACAACAATCCTTAAGAGTCTTGACCATCTTTTCTTTGACATTTGAAGGGACATTATCGTCGAAGAATGACAAAGCAACAAGTTTTTCATTCAAGTACCAAATATGATTAGCACACTCTTTTGTCGTGGCGGCAGAAATCAATCGATTTACTTTAGAGTAATCAACAAGTGCCTGAAAAAATTTTAGACCATTGTTCGTAGCACATATTGCTAAACGTTTCGAAAACTATGCCTTTACATATAATTTTATTATGAAGATGCACACATTCTTTAAACCAATCAATTCACTTGAAGTCAGGGTCAATTGTTTTCTGAACAGGAATATCTTAAGCGAATACAAGACCTTGTTCTCCCACCGTGCATTTGCGGCTGGTATTCGAAATGCATAAGTTTAATCAGGGTCTCCTAGAAAAGCAGCAAAGAGTTGCAAGAATTTGGCGGTAGTCTTCTCTAACACGATTTTTAGCTTTCGCGGCGTTTTTTATTGGAATTTCTTTGCTTTTCAAATTTATAAGTGGTGAGCTCTCAAACTACGTTTTAGCTAAAATTCTAGTTACTTAAAAAGTTTCTAGAACAAACCCTCCTTAACAATAATATCGTTAGAACTTTGTCTTCAGGTTCTCATCCAAACTGCATTACATTGAATTATCTTGTTTTAACAGGCCTTAAAATAACTTAATAAAGTTTTATTATGCATAAAATTAAAGTTCAGACCTCTACGTTTATTTTTAACCAATATTAGTTATACAGTACCGTCGGAAATTATCAGACCACTTTAAAAAATCCTATGAAAAACTCGACGGTCTGTTTATGTCACAAACTCCGCAGAAAATAAAGATACGGAGATTTTAAACAAATCTTTGGAAAGCTTAGTAAATTCGCGACGATTGAGCCCTATACGAAGTGGTTTCGATGAATGTGAACTGAAAAAGCATGTCAGATATATAGTGATAATTTCTATTTTTGGCGAATTTTCGTTCCTCAATTTTGACGCGCAGCAACTTCTAGGAAAGTGATACGAAAAATTTGGCAGCCAAGAAGAATAAACTGTGAAACTTCCTCTTTAAAATGAGATAAAGAACATAAAAATATGTTGAATGGTTCTCGAATTAATATAAAAAATGTAGAAGCGTGTCCTAGTCGAAAATCGGTCGGTTGAGCGGCGACTTCAGTCTTTTGTCTCTATTTTCTGTGCGTTAACAAAGGACAGAAGATCGATCCGCCCGGCCTCACAGTAGAGCAAAAAAAGTGTCTCTGGACAAATCAGTCCACAGGCCACAATTTTAATCCAATTTTAATGTTTTTTTTTAAATCAAAGCTAATAAAATTTTCCATAGATCGGTCAAGGCCGAGTTTTGAAAAAGACTTTTCAAACAAAAAAAAAAAATTTAGGAAAAAACAACTCTCCAGAAATAACCTGCAGCGGTAATAGTTAATTAGACAATATTTTTATATTACTATGAACAATTAAGTTAAAAAATGTGTTTTGTGCAGAATTAGCTCCTTTTTGTTGATTGAAACTGATATTTTTTGCAGGAAATGTGGGTAAAATAAAGTTTATTTAGTATATTCATTGTTTAAACAAATGTTACAAATAAATTCACATTTTGGCTATTATTTAATAAATATAATAAGTTTAAAAGGCTGGTGTAATTCCAAATATCTCGTCAATGATTTTTGCACCGTGAATGAGGATTTTGTGTACTGAAGCAGGCATATAATACCAACTGTAGTGTTTTACATAAATTTCTGCAGCCAGAGTAGCAAGGTTGTGAAATAGCTCCGTGTCCAGCGCTTTATCGCATGCCGAAAGTTGCAGAATTATGTAAAAATTCTTTATCAGTTGTTCTTCAATTCCTGTAATTTCAGAGATTGTTTCAAAACTTTTGAAAAACTTTGTTTCTGTGTTCCCGTCGTTAGTAGAACCAGTTCCTTGTCGTACTAAATCGACGATTAGACCGAGGCGTTTGCGAATTTCATCTTGTATAGTTCGTTTTGTATCTTCGAAAAGCGCTTTCTACACATCCGTTTTGACTTGCGACTGCTTAAATGGCAATCTTTAAGTAATGTGTAGTATGCATTCCATGAAACGGATCCATGCATGCAAAGTTTGTAACCCGTATTAGAGTGCACCCACATTTTCTTCTCTAGCTCGTACTATTTGCAGACGGTTCATTTTTGAGAGCTTTTCCCCACAAGCAGTACAATATAATAAAGTAGAAGTGTCAGTAATTATTTGGCAAACTTTTCCGTCAATCGTGGTACACATTAGTTCGTACTTTACATTATAAACAGTATTATTTATTGCTATTTCACCTGCTCTCAATCGTTTGATTTGCTTTTTTACTTTCTGAAGTTCATTTACAATTCTATCCCTTATCTCTGGTGCAAAATCGAATGATATATAGGCAAGCAAGGGTTGGGAGAGGAAGTTCGAAGTTTTTCCCAAATTGTCGTCGATTCGTCTGCGGAAGGAAGAGAAAGCATTACCATTCACATCAAGAATAGACTTGAAGTAGTACTTTTCTTATTTTCTGATTTATATTGATAAGGATTTATTCCGGATGTCCTATCGCAACTGTACTTTATTTTTAATTTTAAGTTCTTTACATAATCAGGTATTACATCCTTAATTTTCAATATTCTTTCGGCTGTATGGTTCAGTAATCCCTGAAGTTGTAGAGTAGCACCTGTTTCATTAATTTCAATTGTCGAACTTGGCGGATAGCACTTCGTTTTGGCATTTGCAATTTTCTTATACGGAGGCAGAACATCAACGTTTTTCTATTTTAAACTTTTTCTAAGGAGTTCGTATTTATTTTTGGAGAATTTTGAATCTGTATAAAGTGCAAGTGCTTCGTCATCCGGAAATTGCATTGAATTTGCAGCTTGTGATGTTCCCGCTTCTGCTTCCTATACTTCTAATTCTGGTCTGCTTTCACTCAGAACGCCACTTTTAACAGTACGAATTGCAGTTTTTTGGTCTAAAGTGCGCAAGTTCTTAAATAAATCAGTATCCTCCTCAGAAATGGATCCTTTTAATGCTTCTATCCTTCTTCTTTTGGTTTTTTCAGAACATTTTCAAAGCTTTTTGTTTTTCGATGTAACTAAGCCTATAGCGCAGACAATGTTAGTCTGCAGGATTATGCAAATAAAACGAATATCAAGAACAAGTAAGCATCGCAGGAAACAAATAAGGATCGTAGAAAACAATCGAGAACTTAGCTAAGCATATAACATAGATATCTGGCATAACATTATTCCAGTAAAGCACCTTCCACATAATATTTGTAGTTGAATCTACTAAAAATCCAAAATCTTCGTATTTAAAACAAAGAAATTTATGAATTTGTCAATTCAAATTGTTCAGATAATTAACAATATTTGTACAATGGACATTTTTTACAATATTGAGTCAAAGGCCAAAGAATATCACTTGGTTTTATGAAAAAATCCAAATCTTTGTAGTGAAAACTGACAAAGTTATGTATTTGTTAATGAGAATTGTTTAAATAATTGACAGTTGTGCAATATCAAGTTGACACTGCAAAATAACATTCACACGATATTTGCAATTACACTTGCATTTTAAACGCATTATATTTATTAAATAATAACCGAAATGTGAAGTATAACATTTGTTTTAACAATGACTAGATATTATTTGCTTTTATTTAGTTCCTAATTAAACTTCATTTTACACACATTTCCTACAAAGAATATCAGTTTCAAGCAACAAAAAGGAGTTTATTCTGCGCAAAACACATTTATTAACTAAATTGTTCCCAATAATATAAAAATATTGTCTAATCAACTAATACCGCTGGAGGTTATTTCTAGAGAGTTGTTTTATTGATTCTGGTTATTAGAGCGTCAATAAAATTTTTTTTGACAAAATGGTGCTCTGTCAAAAAATTTTTTTTCTATTTTTTTCTTATATAAAAAATTTTTAAAAATCTTCTTCAAAATCGGCCTTGACCGATCTATGGAGAATCTTATTAGTTTTGATTTAAAATAAAAACATTAAAATTGGTTTAAGATTGTGACCCGTAGACTGATTTGTCCAGAGGCACCTTTTTTGCCCTACTGTGGGCTTGTCCGAGAGCGCGATGGAAAATTTCGCTCGGATATATTCGCATGACCGAATAAATATTGGGATTTTCATTATGCCGACCAAAGTTTTTGTTGGAAAAAAGTCAAGCTTTCTTCTAAAATTACTTTAAAAAAAATCAAAAGTACCCGAAAAGTAGAAAATTTTGAATAAACATTTTACATCGTAATTTATTTATGAAAATTCAGAAATTCAAAAAAATGAATTTGATAGGATGGAAGGACGAGAAAGACTCTTTAGATATCACTCATAGAAAATTTAATTGGCATTTTCAGAAAGTAAATTATGACCATTAGAAAATACCCGTTTTGTCGTGGGGATGAAAACTTCACCCCCTATAGTTTAGAGAGGGATTGTAATGAAGATATATAAATTGGTGGGTGAACTACTATCGTACTGGCAAACAAACTCTGAAAATCAGAAGGCAATCGAAAGAAATTACTTTTAAAATTGGGGCAGTTCAGAAACGATACTCCATATACGAGTACATCTATATTCGTTAACAAACTTGGATTAAAGCGATTTCATAAAACTTAGCTATTGCTACCCAACTAGAGAAATATTTTTCCTGAGGGTATTAAAAAGAGAAAAGTGTTTTCAGGAATTAATTTTCATCATCCGAATACAAAATGTTGACAATTCGTCGTTTCATACAGCTTGCGCTGGCTTTAGTGACTTTCATGAAATCTAATATTTCGTAGGAAACGAAAATAAAGATTTAAAATAACGTTTCATGCACTTAATTTTCATGTAAATATAAACGTTAGAGTGAATAGGTTTCTGGAAAATTCCAAAAATTTTATTTTTCATAGCATTTTGTCAGAAAGAACCTTCATTTTCAGTAAAGAAATACGAATAACTATGGGGTTACCGAAACACACACAATTTTCAATACACACTTGCACTGTGTTTTACGGTAGTTTTTGATGAATTGGCTGAGCGCATGGATTTCTAATTTCAAATGATAGGAAGTCGAACAAATTCATTTATCGGTAGACAATTTTGAATGTTTTATGTTGATTTACTTCGGCAGCATTCGATTTGAGTAGGCTTAATATAAAGAAAATACAGTGCTTTACGCACATTACGACCTTCATGTACAAAATATAAGGCCACTAGAAATAGTAGTTAGCCGAGGACACGTATTTGACAACTTTTTGAGAATCACCCAGATATTAATAATGAAGAAATAAATGTCTCTAATTATACCAAATATTAATCTATTATCAATTGTTTGTTGTTTTCCTATATATTATAAAAATAATGTATCAACTTTTTATTGACTTTTATAGACTTTGTTTTAAAATAATATTGCATTGTAAATTAATATGCTTTTTAAAAAGTACAACGAAATCGTTGTGACATCGCTTCTCATCAATTTCAGAATCTGGAAGAATTTTACGTAACAGGTTAGGCATATGATCAAAACAGCTAGAATTACAACTTTATGTCCTACTAAAAAGCTTGCGCATCTGTGTTGCGTTTGAGAAACTTAAGTTAAGATAAGTTGTACGTCTGTACTGCTTTAAAATCATTAGATGTCAACTAAGTCTTTTTATCCTTTTTTTTGGTCTTGGTGTTTTTTTAATGTGTTTTTCAACATCAATTTTGCCCCCAAAACCAATGTCGATGTCGAATTGGTAAGGTTTGCACAAAACGAAGCAGTGAAAGTTTCTTCTTTCGAATTGGCACTTAGAAACGGATATTGCTGTTTTAATTTAATCGTTAATTTTTGACAGGGGTATGTATCAGATAATAAAATGGCGCCCTGTTGGTGTCCGGAGTTTCATTCCGAAGATATTTGAGCGAATCCTCACAAGCAGTGCCGGCCTTAGGGGTGGTCGAAGTCGTGCAATGCACGAGGGCGCAAAGCCAGAAGGGCGCCAGGGGTCGAAAATTTTGAAAAATGTAAAATGCCGAAAATCTTGAAAAATGTAAGATGATTATATTCATCCAACTTCGCGATAAGTACAATTTCAAAGCTAGGACACCGAAGGCGATAAGTTTGTAGAATG
>JBAGKK010484267.1:0-16586 GCA_037177015.1 Euceroptres primus
GATCTAGAGGCTTCAACTCTGTCCCTCCCACAATTTCTTCATCTCTTTCTGTGGAAACTTACAAGAAAGTGATGACCTTAATAATGATGGGATATTGGGGGTTTAAATTGCCGGCGGCTACAAAAGAACTGTGGTCTTCTGGGGACCAGAAAAGATCAGTTTAAGACCATTTTAAGACAGCCCTATACCTGCCTACACTGTAGTCTTAACTTGGTCTTTCTTTTCACAAGGGTTGTTATTAATTAATAAGTAGAAAATGATTTAAATATCGAAAAATTATTGATTTCTCTTGTGAATTGAATCATCTAATTGTCTGTAAAACGGAAAAGATGAAAACAAATTTTCTAAGGCGTAAATTTAAAAAAACCTCGAAAAATACGTAAAAAAGTTGTACATAATAGCCCCACACTACGGTATTGAAGTACAGTCGAAGCGTTTATTTTTTCAGATATTTGTATATTTGAAAAAAATTATTTAAATGAACCACGAATATCCTCGAGCATTTAAAGTTAACATCTAATTAAAATAAAAAGAACTCGGATACAACTAAGAAAGAGTTGATTTAACATCATAATCAATATCCTAGACCCCAAAGGCACAAAATCATCGTTCTTAGTTCAAAGGAGGGTCGCAATAACGTCAAAAATGTATTGAAGTTAATTAAAGAAAAATTAACTCTGTAATTTTATTTTTTATTTACAGAGGATGTTAACAATTCCACAAATAAAAATATAATAAATATAATAAAATATAATTGAAACAACATCAATCAATTTTTTTGAGGGATTAAGAACTATTCTTTCTCGAAAATTGAATTTTCTGAACTTAAAAAAAAAATTGAATTGAAATTGAAAATTGAATTTTCTGGGGCTTAATCCTTCTGAAAGAAATCAATAAATTAATAAAACATTTAATTTAAAAATTGTGAATTTTGAAAAAGGTAAAAAAATTCCTTTAGAAAATAAATTAGGGGAATTGTGTCTTAAACGGTCTCTCTGCTAAAACGGTTAATCTTGAATAATTAACTGGTTGAAAGAAATAAACGTCAGTTTTTTGTAGGAAAATATTTTAAAATTAAATACACACCAATGATAAATGATTATAAACAATAAATATGTAAATTGCCATAATAAAATGTGATTATAGATTTCACCTACTTTTTAATCAAATTTTACTTTAAAATTGAATTACATTATTGAATGCTTTACCATGTTAATGTTGCTATTATTATTGGTATATTATAGTTAGTGTTCTATAAACTTTCTTTTAAGCTTTGTAACAATTTATAATTGTGACTCAATCAAATTGAAAATAAAATAAATACATTCGGACCTCCACCAGGTCATCATTTCGGGAGGAGTTATGAAACGAGGGGGGTAGCTCGGAGGGGAAATTGGAAGTTGCGTAGTAGGCATTTGCGCATACACGCATGTGTACATGTGTGGGTGTAAACTATCTGCGCAAACGTCATCTCGAGAGTAGGGGCAAATGTGCAAGGCTAGTTGCGGGGAATATGAAATGGTGGAGGTCCGGCTGTATAGTAAAATAGGGACTCGGATAAAATGGTCATAATCTTGTGTGTGCAAAATGGTCAGTCGACCGGGGTTTGGCGCCATCTGTCTACTCCCGATAGAAATATTAACTAATTACAACTCCCAAATGCTATGTCATAATATATATTTATTTTTATAAGACAGTGGTGAAGCTATTTTTAAATAATTTGAAAGTGAACAATTCATTACAACTGTGCACTAAATTGGATAACCTTTTTAATTCAGTGTAATGCTGTAATATTTATCATTTTGTTTTACCGTAAATAAATTTCTTTAAGGTTATGTAACCCTTTTCAAAAAAATTTTAAATTATTTAATGCAAAAAAACTTCATGTTTTGAAACTATTTTCTTGATTTCGTATTTTGACAAAAATAATTTATTTATAAATAATAATTTATTGTACTTTTAACCTCAATATAACCATATATACATTAATGCTAAAATGTCCATTTTAACCTCAATTCCCCTACATAGATTAAAAAATGCCAAAAATTATAATTTAACTTTTCAAATTCGCTTTTAAGGAAACTGGCAATTCAAATCAAGTCTACGATCCTGGTAAATGTCGTCTGATGTCAGCCTTTGATATCGGCTGCTACATATTTCCGCTTCAACGGTTCACGGCGGCAGTCTGTGTTTAATTGCCAGTGTTTAAATTCGAGCAACAAGACAATAATCAACAATGAGTTGCCACGAAGTAGTTATTGTATCGGCTGTCAGGACTCCAATAGGTAATTACAACAATTTTCGAAATTACATGATTTCTAAATTTTAAACTCAACCAAATTTCTTCCCACGTGTGCTACTAACCCCATTCAAATTCCTCTGTAAGCACAGTGTACCGTTTTTAAATTCTAAAATCTTAAATATAATTTTTATCCCATTTTCTAATCTTTTCTTTCTCCAAAACAATGTTTTTTTTCCAAAATTATTATAATCAAAGATAAATACTTCGTTATTTTACTAAACATTTATATAACTCTCTTTTTATAATTAACTAAATAAAGTAGAGGCCATGGGTAAATTAAACGTATTTTGAAAACAAAATAAGTGTCATCGTCAAAAAATTTGAGTATTTTAAACTATGAGATTTTTAGAGAAAATTTTTTATTTATTTTTTATTTTAATAAAATATTAATTTCATTTAGTTTCAAAAATAATTTAAATAGATCTGATTAATTTTATATACTACATACATAATGTATCAGTCCTAGTGGAGTAAAATAATTTGTAAAATTTATTCCTTTTGAAGGTTCATTTTGCGGATCCTTATCATCATTGAAAGCTTCAGAACTGGGAAGTATAGTAATAAAAGAAAGTCTTGAAAGAGCAAAATTAAAACCTGCAGATGTCTCCGAGGTCATATTCGGCCAGGTGTCTATTACAAAAAAGCTACATAGATAAAAAAATTAAAAGTCACTTTTTTGCAGCTTGAAAACAATTTTTTAAATTGTAGGCATTGACAGCAGGCCAGGGTCAAAATCCAGCACGACAAGCAGCTATATATGCAGGACTCCCTATTTCTGTTCCTGCTTATCTGGTTAACATGTTATGTGGATCTGGCCTCAAGTACGTCAACTCGATCTTTTTCTGACCCTGCTATCAAGATCAAAGCTGAATAAAATCAGACTGCATAATGTGCATACACATTATTCAATAACATTCTATCTTTTTTATGATTCAAATATTCCTTTTTCCAGATCAGTCTCAAATGCCTATTTGTCCATTAAGTCTGGAGAAAGTGACGTGATTGTCGCTGGTGGACAGGAAAGTATGAGCCAAGCCCCTCACGCCATACATTTGCGGAATGGAGTGAAAATGGGCGATGGAACTATGTTCGATACAATGCTTTTCGATGGCCTAACCGACGCATTCAATCAAATTCATATGGGGGTGACAGGTATTTTCGAATTTCAAGAATTTATCATGTGAATCAGAATACATATATGAGTTTTTCATATATTTTTCATTAGCAGCTTACAGTTCACATACATCAGTTCATTGATATGGATTGTTTTCAGCCGAAAATATAGCAAAATCCTTCACTATTAGTAGACAAGACCAGGACGAATATGCGGCAACATCGCAGCAAAAGACAGAAGCAGCGATTGCAGCTGGTCATTTTGATAAGGAAATCATTCCAGTTACGGTACCTTCAAAGAGGGAATCAATTGTGGTATCGAGAGATGAATTTCCAAAAACTGGTACTACTGCTCAGGTTCTTGGAAAACTAAGACCAATATTTGTTAAAGTATGTACCATGAATCTCTCACCTTTTTCTTTTCTAAAAAGAAATAATTCTGATGTATGAATGTTTTTTTAGACAGAAGGCACCGTGACGGCGGGAAATGCTTCCGGGATAAATGACGGAGCAGCCGCTGTTGTTTTAATGTCAGCAGAAGCTGCAGCTAAAAAAGGAGTAACTCCTTTGGCTAGAATTGTGGCCATTGCTCAAGCTGGAGTAGAACCAGATATTATGGGAACTGGACCAATCCCTGCAATCGAATTAGTCGTAAGCCTACAACTGACTTAATTTCAATTAGAAATTGTTCTCAGCTGAATTCGGAAAATCAGTTCATAGAGCTGAGATTAAAATTAAAATTGTTTTCTAGCTGAAAAAAGCGAAATGGACGAAAAATGAAGTTGATCTATTCGAATTGAATGAGGCTTTTGCAGTTCAATCTCTCGCTTGTCTTCGAGCTTTGGGATTGGATCCTAATAAAGTGAACGTAAGTGGTGGAGCGATTGCTCTTGGACATCCAATCGGCGCTTCAGGTAAAAATTTTCTGAAAATTCAACCACATTCAAGAAAGAATTTGAAATCGACGTGCATAATTTATATTTAAATTTCTTTCCAGGTGCTAGAATTTTAGTTACCCTTATACACTTGCTAGAACGAACGAAATCAAAAAAAGGTGTGGCATCTTTGTGTATAGGAGGAGGAATGGGAATCGCTATCGCCGTAGAGAGGAATTGACCAATAAGTTTATAAATCGGTACTTTTTTATTGGTATATTTAATCGAGTCGGCTGATGATTTATTAACAAAAGTTACTGAAGGAATTATCTAGACTACGAAAATGTAACTTGGTATTCTAAAGAACGGTAATCTCATCAACTCTGGCTAACATTTTTCAGAAATTATTTTAAAAACTAGATTTTTAACGAATTTGATATGAACAAAAAAGGTAAAAAATTTTACCGTCTTAAGTAGATTGAATTTGGCACTTTTTCAAGCAAAGGTCAAATCGATTTACTGATTTGCACAACAGTGAAGAGATTGTCACTTAACTACGATAAAAGTTTTTTTCAAAACTTTGATCTATTGCATAATGCAATGCCTTATTTGTAACAAACTTCCAAGAATTATGCGTGTGCAAGCAGAAGTTTATAAGTGATAGGTTATCAAAAGCGTGTAGCATATTAATATTAAGACTTAATAATTTTTTAATATTAATAATATTAAGACTTAATTTATTTTTGTACTCAAACTAACATTTTTATGACAAAATAAATGTATTTCGAAATTCTTGAGTCTCTTATTCGTAGGTAGTTCGCAATTGTGATTTCAAAGTTGCGTAAAATTATCAAATAATGTTATTTTTTGCTTGATTCACTCGTGGTCTCATCAACTGTTTTGCTTTTTCTTTTTTCCAAACTTTTTTCAACTGCAGCTAATCCCTCGTGTTGAATATTCTGAATTCTTTTTTTCTGGTACGTAAGCTTTGTACTTTTTACTTCAGTCAGATGCCGTGACACTTTTTGTAACTGATCCTGAATAGCTGGGATTATTGGTATCTAGTGTAAAAAGAACAGACTTAAGTTCTCTTAATTTAATTATTCCTTGACTTTATAGGATTCATTTTGTACATAGCAAAATTGCTTAATAAGTTATTATTTAAATATAATTTCAATTTTTAAACTATAATTTTGAATTTTAAGCTATAATTTTGAATTTTAAACTATAATTTTGGATTTTAAACAGTCTTTTCGATGGCATTTTATTGAAAATTAAGAAACAATCGTAAGCACTTTTGTATATTAATGAATCCTACAAAGATTAAGTTTATTTCAAACAAATATTTTTTAAAAAATTTAAGCGCAACTGAGTAGACGTAAAATAATAGATCCGACTACATTATTTCTTATCAAAAGTGGTATAACTAGAAAAATTAAAAATTAAAATATGTAAACAATTCCAGATGAAGCAGATCCAAAATTGCTATTTTTTAATTAAAATTAAATAAAATTAAAAATTATAAACTACTCTGGATCCATTTCGTCTATGAATTATTTTTAATTACTAGAAAAATTAGGTCTAACCAAGAACTTGAAACTCAAGCAACTACTGATCTTAAAATAAATGGTAACTTGTAATAAAAATACCAAAATCTAATACCTTCTCTGATGAGAATGTAAAAAAACTATAAGAAAGAAAAACTACCTCGAACTCAAGAAAAAAATCAAACATGTAATGATAATGGCTTAGCCGGATAATATCCACTGGAATTCTTATCATCTTTATCGAAACATTCTATGGGTTGATCCAAGGGAATCGTAGCAATAATATCAACCTTTGGAACACAGACTTTAGAATGAGTTCTAATAATATGATTCCAGAAAGAATCTCTAAAACTCCCAGGTTCCTTTAAAGAGAAATAAGATCCCCAGTGCTTTGAATTTATAATACTCTCGTCAGTATGAGACAGTTCGTGATGCAACATTTTCTCCGCTAATTGTTCATCGACAACAACCATAATATCACAATTAACAACAGCATTTGGAACGTAAACGTCCTGTATCAAATTATCGCCAACATACAAACAAAGTGGATTATTTTTCCCGATAATTCGTGTAAAAAAATTCATGAGATCTTTCCAGTTTCCTTGGCAGTAGATTCCTCCTTCCTTTAATTTTCTCGCAGTTAAGGTATCTGTTACTTTATATCCTTCGAATCCAAGGAAAGGTCTGTCCAAAGCAAAAAATCCTGGCTTCTTGGCAAAACAAATGACAATATCAAAAAGAGATCTCCAGTCTTTCCCGAGTGCATAACCAGCTGTAAAATCAATAAAATCTGCATCGGATCCAGTAATCAGAAATGTTCTCTTCTTCTTCTTGAGTTCTCGAATCCAGGAGATCGTCTTAGAACTGCATACGTGCAAGTATTTTTCTGGATTCGATTTAAGAGCAAAAAAGAAATCACCATTGTTTTGGAATTTCTCCTTGGAGAACATGTATATCATGCCATCGAGTATATCAGGCCAAATATTGTAGGGACTTGGTTCTTCTCTTTCTTCATCGAGAGTGTCTACAATTTTAGCAAAAATGAGGCTCACTTGTATGTCGAAGTAATCCAAAAGGGCTCTGATTTTCAGAGAAAGATCTCCATTCCAAGTGGAAAACATGTCTTGGACGAATTTGTCTGAAACTTCCCATCTTTGATCTGGATAGATTGATTGTAATTCTTCGTTTGTTAACAGTTTGGTTCCATGCGAGGCTCTCCAAATAATTCCACTGGCATCGAGTTTTAGAATATTTCCTCTTTCAAAATCCAGAATTAGACCTTTTTGCATGAAGTCGAAATCAACATCGGTCAAGGGTCGCTTTAAATACTTTGGACTGTATTTCCTCTTTTCAACCAAAAAATCGACTAATAATTGATACTGTAATTTTATCAAATTCGTGACGTTGTATTGCAACAAAGTATTGTCCAAATCGAAACCGATGCAGTCGTAATCACTTAACCTTATAGTCGACATGTTTCTTCGGGATGAAAACACACAAAATGATCGCCTTTGACAATATAATTCCTTGTCTCCTTCAAATGACAATGGAAAGAAGACACTTGCCGTGTAGTTACTTAGTAATCCACGCAAATGATGGATTAATTGCCGTATTAACATTTACAACTGTCAAACTGACATTTACAACAAACAACAATACAAAATCAGTCACGCAAGGGAACGCGGCTTTTTTCTATTTTGAGGGTACACGTTGTTTAAGTTTTAAGGTTATGTTGTCACTTATAACGACCGGCAAAATTTGGTTTCGAATTTTGTTCTTAAAATAGCGTTGACGAAAGGTAAAAAATAAAACGAAATGATTAACAAAACGAATAATTGTCAACATCAGTGTCAATAATGATCGTCAACGGATAATTCCGGCGTAAATATTTATTCAAAAATGACGGAAAATATGGAATTTTCAAAATGACTTACGTGCGGAGGAATGTGAACAAAGCGAATATTCCTTGCATGGATGAAAAACATTTCGTACTTGAAAGTGTCTCCTCTGGGATCAGTAAAAATGCAGTCTTTCATCACAATATTCATGAATCTGTAACAAAAAAAGAAAAGAAACGTTTATTTTCGATTCTATACTTTTTACTATTCTTCTATTATTCACACACCCGTCACTTTGGTCTACGATTCCAGTAATAGAGGATTCATTTCGTAAATCTACGGTAGTTTTCTGGCCTTCTACGGCTTTTATTAAGATTGCTAAACTGTTATAAAATTTGTATTTTTCTCTTCCAGAAGTTCCTGCAGCGAAATATGAAGTGCTCATTTTTCATCTGTGATTGCAAATGGATTCTTCTTCTTTTTCTTTCGATAAAAGAGCAATCAGTTAGCCTAGGTCTGGAGACTAATCTTCTAGCCGATTGTAGCCGATAGCCGTTAATGCGTGACCTGTTGACAAACATTGACAAACAGAACATGACAGACGGCGGACAGGCGCAGACGACGTGTGCATGAGTTTGCGCAGGAGTTTAAAAGCGCGGAAAAATTTGAAAAACTTTATATAAATTCATTAACAAAAAATATTATTAAAGTAAAGAATGAAAGCAATAATTATAAAAGTGCAATTACGATTTTTTAGTTTTTAAGAGAATTAAAAATCCTACAAAATTAACTTTAATAATACTAATTTACAACTTTAATATTATTAATATAACATTATATTATTTTTAAACAGTATAACATGAAGATATAAATTTATTAATAAGATTTGTTTTCAAAATTTTGAAGGGCAACCAGAAATATTTTTATACGTTTAGATTTCAGATTTAGAATCATGGTACTTTCGTCATGGGAGATAAACGACGAGGGTCTAATCATAGATCATAATCATCATTTGAATTACGTCCAACTAATATAGAAGGGGAGTCTTGTAAATGACCTAGATAAATGGCATCATTCTTGAAATAAATGTACAGCTCCTTTTACTAAATTAAAAATTCAAGCATTTATAAAAATTTTAATTATCAGAAAACAAAAATTCTCAAAATAAGTTACAACAACGAAATATTTTTTCCAAACTCATCTGGTCCTACAATTTTTATATTTATGGATGCAATTTTTTACAAGCTTTCAAGGAAATTTTTCATAATTAGTTTCAAAAATATTAACTTATCCCAAAATTAATTTTTTTAAATCTAATATGCCTATGGCGCCTTTCAAATCTCACAATTTTCTATATTTATGGATTTCAATTTTCTTATGTGGTCTTTAAGCAATTTTTTACATCAAGCGTATGGACTTTTCTCCTTTAAGTTTTTCTTGCGCTCTTTAATTTTAAAAAATGAAATTATCTTTTCCTTTTTTCCCCCCTAGAAAGCAAAAGTTTTAAATCATCTAAAAAATAAAATAACATGTTATGTAAACTAATTCGCAAAGAATTGATCGAGTAAAATTGTAGGGAGTGAAACTGATTTTCAAGATCACAGGAGCAGGAAGATTTTCTCTATCATCAGGCGTACGTCTGAAATAGATCCGGAATGGTATTCACGAAAAGGGTTCATGGATTAAATCGGTGCCGTGCGACCCATCGCGATGAGTGCCCTCTTCCTGTACGACCCCCTTTACCTCTTTACCCTCTCAGCTTCCTGGATGGGGCACATTATCTGCCTGATTGCTGATCGCAACGAGACGATACCTACGCGAGCCTGGAGATTAGATCGTACAACAGTCACTTCCAGGTCCAGTGTACTATCAAACGACGACTTTTTCCACCTGTTCTTAATTTAAATTTGCCATTCCTCTTAGCTTTTATCATTGTTATATCTTGTTGGTGGTGCAAAGTGGTTTTTGTGATTGAGATTCTTCAGAAAATCCATCAAAGTGGATTTTACATCTGGAGAACAATCTACCGATTTGAATATGGGACACAAGATGACACTTCCAGGGGATTCCCTGCTTCCAAATCTTAAAGGAAGACACTCCAAGTATTCCTGAAACACATAAACAATCATCAGCAAAATGTCACTGGGTCAACGACTTTCCGGAGCTGTCGCTGTTCTCCGAGGGGTTCCGATAGAGTCAAAGGAGAGCCATACGTAATTTCTCAAATTGAAATATCAAGTCTGAAATTCAATAAAACAAAAATTAGTTTTGTATACGTTAAACTATACTCCTTGCATTTTAATAAAATTATTTGATACTTAATCAACTGCTTCTAGACAAGAGGTTTCGTTTACTTTTCTTATCCAGATCTAAGGACATCGAAAAGATGACTTCTGAAGATGAGGATGAGAATAAGACTCACCATCCAGCCAATACTCTACACAGGCTTCAAGTGGTCTGTACAAAAATTATAAACACTATATAATTAGATACTATATATAAGTATAAATACTTCAGTTAAAGTCTCATTGGAATTAAGAATCAAATTTTCTTAGCAATCTTGGTATTTTCCAGGTGGTAGAATGGTTGGGAACCAATTTGATTTTGGTGCTAACAATCGCCGGCGTTGTAGTGGGCTTGTTTCTTGGATTCTTGGGTCGATTAGCGAATCTATCTTCCCAGTCGATAATGCTTGTCAGCTTCCCTGGAGAGATTCTTATGCGTGCGTTGAAAATGTTCATTCTGCCCTTGATCATATCTTCACTCATTACAGGTACTTTTATAATTATGAAATTAACTTTATCAATTAAAAATCTACAAAATGTAAATCAAAGTCTAACATAAAAATGAAAATATATTCCAGGAATGGCTCAGCTCGATGCAAGAAGTTCTGGAAGGATAGGATTTCGTGCCCTGGTCTATTACATGGTGACGACAATTCTAGCCGCCATAGTCGGAATTGCAATGGTGCTGATAATCCACCCTGGAAATCCTCAAATCAAATCAGCGGTAGTAGCTACTCTCGGAGAAGAAGCCAAGGTTTCGACCTTGGACGCTATCCTCGACATAATCAGGTAAAGATCCCTTCTCAACTCGAAAGCATCGCTCGTGCGAAGAACAAGTTAATTTCCACAGAAACATGGTCCCGGAGAACCTGGTGCAAGCATGCTTCCAGCAGGTGCAGACTTCCTACGTGAAGCAGAAAGTTGTCTTAACCGGTAGTAAGACCGACTACATCCTGGAACCGATTTTAGTATACAAAGAAGGCACCAATGTCATGGGCATGATCGTCTTCTGCATCATTTTCGGACTTCTCGCCGGACAGATAGGACCCAAAGGAAAAATCATGGTCGACTTCTTCGCGGTGCTAAACGATCTCGTCATGAAACTGGTCGGCTTCATTATTCTGTGGTCAGTTCTCGAACAATTTCTGAAATTCTTTTCTAGATTGCTATGGAAACCTGAAGGAAAATTTCATTCGACAAGTAAATAATTCAAGAAGTAAATATGATTTGACAAAGAAGTAGGTGCAATCGATTAACAGTTTCTGCTTTTCGTTTACTAGCCTCAATTGACGAAATCTCGCAGGTACTCGCCGTTTGGAATAATGTGCCTGATAGCAGGAAAAATCATGTCCATTAAAAATCTAGCAGCGATGGCTCAAATGCTGGGATTGTACATGATCACTGTCATCTTGGGTCTCTTGATCCATGCGATTATAACTTTGCCGTTAATTTATTGGCTGATGACGAGAAAGAATCCAGCCATCTTCTTCAGAGGCATGCTGCAAGCCTGGATCACTGCCATGGGAACGGCTTCAAGGTATTCTTGATTTTTGTCGTGATATGCAGTTTGCAACGATTAAAAAAAAACGAAGCATCAAAAACACGATGTAGAAAAAACAAGCGAGACCAACAAATTGACGATGGAAAATGGTCAACCTCAATGAAAGAAAGTATTTCTGAAAGTTTCGTCCCTCTAGATCCCTTGGATCTCACATCTTTTCCACCCCTAATACTTAAAAAATTCCTGGAAAGTACCCAAAATTCGAGACCACGAATTTTTCGATGAAAAGTAGTTTCAATTTAAAACGAAAAGGTAGTATAAAATTTTCATCCCTCTAGAACTTTCGGATCTTACCCTTTTTCAGCCCTCAAGACTTCAAAAATTCATGGAATCTACCCAAAATCCCAAACCATGAATTTTTCTATTCAAAGGAGTTTCAATTAATAAAAAGAAAGATATAAAATTGTCAACCCGTTAAAACTTTCAGATTTCACCCCTTTTCAACCCCTAATACCTAAGAAATTCCTAGAAACTGCCCAAAATTCGAGACCACGAATTTCAATAATTGACAAAAAGAAAGCCATATAAAATTTTCAGCCCCCTAATCGTCTCAGATCTCACCCCATTTCTACCCCTAATACTTAAAAAATTACCGGAAATTACCCAAAATTCGAGGCCACGAATTTTTCGATGCAGAGTAGTTTCAATTTAAAACGAAAAGGCCATGTAAAATTTTCATTCCTTTAGAACTGTCGGATCAAATGGTGTAGAATGGTGAAAATTTGATCTGACTTTCTACTTGTCAACTGAATTCTTCTGTCCAAGAATTTTTTAAGTAAATAAAAAATAAATAATAAAAAAATAATAAAAACATTAAATTGACATCCCGCTAAAACTTTTAGATCTCATCCCTTTTCAACCCCTAATACCTAAGAAATTAGAAACTGCCCAAAATTCGAGACCACGAATTTTTCGATGC
The DNA here is from genome assembly GCA_037177015.1 of Euceroptres primus. Lineage (NCBI taxonomy): Eukaryota > Metazoa > Arthropoda > Insecta > Hymenoptera > Figitidae > Euceroptres > Euceroptres primus. The sequence goes on from JBAGKK010484267.1 coordinate 12,441, forward strand.
TAAGTAGTTTCAATCGACAAGAAGAAAGCCATATAAAATGTTCAGATCCTTAAACGCCTCAGATTTCACCCTTTTTCCACCCCTAATACTTAAAAAATTCCTGGAGACTACCCAAAATTCGAGACCACGAATTTTTCAATGAAAAATAGTTCCAATTTAAAACGAAAAGGTCGAATAAAATTTCCATCCTTCTAAAACTTTCAGATTTCACCCTTGTCAACCCCTAAGACTTAAAAAATTCATGGAATCTACACAAAATCCCAAACCACGAATTTTTCTATTCAAAGAAGTTCCAATTGATAAAAAGAAAGACATAAATTGTCATCCCACTAAAACTTTCAGATCTCACCCCTTTTCAACCCCTAATACCTAAGAAATTTCTAGAAACTGCCCAAAATTCGAGACCATGAAACTTTCGATGCAAACTAGTTTCAATTGACAAGAAGAAAGCCATATTAAATTTTCAGCCCCTAAACCTCTCGGATCTCAACCCTTTTTCACCACTAATACTTAAAAATTACTGGAAATTGACCAAAATTCCAGACTACGAATTTTTTTATGCAGAATAGTTTCAATTTAAAACGAAAAGGCCATTTCAAATTTTCATTCCTCTAGAACTTTCGGATCAAATGGTATAGAAGGGTGAAAATTTGATCTGGCTTTCTGCTTGTCAACTGAATTCTTCTGTTTTTTAAGTATTAGGGATAGAAAAGAGGTGTGATCCGAGGCGTTTAGGGGGATGCAAATTTTATCTGGCCTTTTCGCTTTTAATTGAAACTACTTTGCATTGAGAAATTTGTGGTCTCGAATTTAGAGTAGTTTCTAGGAATTTTTTAAATAATAGGGATGGAAATGGGTTGAGATCCAAGGCGTTTAGAGGGACGCAAATTTTATCTGGCCTTTTCGTTTTAAATTAAAACTATTCGGCATTGAAATATTCGTGGTCTCGAATTTTCTGTAAATTCTAGGAATTTTTAAAATATATTAGGGGTGGAAAAGGGGCGAGATCAGAGGCGTTAAGGGAGCAGAAAATTTTATATGGCTTCCTTCTGATCAATTGAAAATACTTTGCATCGAAAAATGCGTGGTCTGGGATTTTCATGTCTTTTTTTTTTATCAATTGAAACTTCTTTGAATCGAAAAATTCGTGGTCTGGGATTTTGGATAGATTCCATGAATTTTTTAAGTCTTAGGGGTCTGAAAAAGAATGAGATCCGAAAATTCTAGAGGGATACAAATTTAAAATGGCCTTGCAGTTTTAAATTGAAACTTCTCTGCATCGAAAAATTCGTTGTTTCGAATTTTGAGCAGTTTCTAGGAATTTATTAAGTTTTAGAGGTTGAAAAGGGGCGAGATCTGAAAGTTTTAGCAGAATGACAATTTTATGTCTTTCTTTTTATCAATTGAAACTTCTGTGAATCGAGAAGTTCGTGGTATGGGATTTTGGGTAGATTCCATGAATTTTTTAAGTCTTAGGGGATGAAAAAGGGTGAGATTTGAAAGTTCGAGAGGTATGAAAATTTTATATGACCTTTGCATCAAATTTTTTGGTCTCTTTTGTTTTTTCCAAATCGTGCTTTCGATGCTTCGTTTTTTTTTTTAATAGGTATAAACTGCAGTTACGTGATTTTTGACCTTGGAAAAAGGCTCATTAATTGATTAATATATATATACATTTCACAGTGCAGCAACTCTGCCAATCACTTTTCGGTGTTTGGAGGAAAATAACAAGATTGATCCGAGGGTTACTCGATTTGTTGTTTCTGTTGGTGCAACGGTGAACATGGATGGCACAGCACTTTATGAAGCTGTAGCTGCGATTTTTATTGCTCAGATGAATGGAATTTCTTTGGGAATTGGTGACGTGATCACTGTCAGGTTGGTGTCGAGGAATTTAATTCTTTGTTTCGAAGCTTCATTTGGTTCAAAACTTTTTGACAAAGTCTTTACTTTTTTCAGTTTTACTGCCACATTGGCAAGTATAGGAGCAGCCAGTATTCCCAGTGCTGCTCTGATCACAATGCTTCTCGTATTGACTGCACTAGGACTTCCGACAAACGACGTGACTTTACTTTTTGCTGTTGATTGGTTGCTGTAAGTGAATCTCAGCTTTGAGAATTGAATAATTCCTATATCGATAAAAACAAATTATTTCTTCTTTTTAAGGGATCGTCTCAGGACTTCTATTAACGTGCTTGGAGATGGATATGGAGCAGGGATAGTTTACCATCTGAGTAAAGGAGAGCTTGACGAAATGGATGCGGATAAAAAATTAGAAGGGATGGAATCAGGAACTCCATCTGACGAACTTTGCGATAGTCAACAAGCTTGTACGAGTCCTGCTTCCATTTCTGAAACGAAAATCTAACAGAATACTAAACACGGAGAAAATGATATTTAAATTAAAACGATTTGAAACACACATTACCAAGATTAAGGAACATAACAGCATTCAGAAAATTAACAAGTTTAAGAAATTTTAAGAAGTTAATTTTAACGAAAATCACGAGCATGATAAGTACAAAAAACTAGTGATTTTTAAAACTTATACTTTAATTCTCAATTTTAAAAACAAAAAATACGTAAAACGACATAATGTTTAAGACTAAAGTGTGCGAGTCCCCCTCTAGGCAATGCGCTCATTACTGTAAGAAATGTATTTAAAATAATACGAGTTTAGCCTCGGAGTATCTACTTTTCTGGTGCTAATGAAGATTCAGAATATTTAAGTGAAGGCAACTTTAATAGTAGATTCTTCAAGGTAAATTTCTAGGATAATCTATTTTTATAATATTTTGTTAATTCTATAATTTAAGTATTTAACAACGATATTTATTAAATGTACATTATGCAAGAAATAAAAGGTGAAAACTCCACATCGTCGGAGTAATTAATTTCGACCTTACTTCCTATACATTGCGTAGTGAGATACATAATATTTACATCCATTATTACTGTACATGTAACGATAATGAAAAACACGAACCTTTGATACAAAGTTCTCTCATAGAAATATTGTGGTGATATAAATATGTAGAATCGACGATTTTAGAACATAGAAAATCAAAGTGGTTAAATTACTCCCAGTCTCAGTACACGTGCACCATGCCGTAGAGGAATGTCCAGAATAAAACATATGTCTGTTCAGATCATTGAATGAATGTTAAGGAAAATTAAATTATCATTACAGTTCAATTATAAAATAATTAGAAAAGATTTTTAGACGATTTAAAAAATAAATAAATAGAAATTTCAATGAAAAGGATACAAATAAACCTCCAAAGAAGCCATTGGTCAGCAGCGCTCGCCTGCTGATAAAATATTTTTTCCACTGACCTCCTGCCTTCAATAGAAGCATTGCCTAAAATTCGAAATAAATTCGTTATGACTTTGAATTTTAATTTATCAAAAAATCAATATTTAGATTTTACGAAAATTCCATTTTACCCATAATCCTATGACTGCGAAGATGTAAAATCCAAAACCATATAAACTTGTTAAACCTAGAAGACCAGCAGTGCCACCAGACAATGCAGCCATCGATATTCTACAATATTCTACAACTGCTGCATTATTTCTAACAGCTATTTCACTGTATGCGATAACATCTGTCAAGGAATTTCATAATTTGTATATTAAATATATAAATGAGAATGCTGTATTAAAATGTGGAAAATTAAAATCAAATCATAGTTGAATTAACATCGTGAAAAAACATAATTAGATATATATTCAATCAGAAATAAAGATAATAATAATAAAGATTTATTTGAACCGTTGTTAGAATATTAAAAATTTGGAGGCCTTCACGGTTAAGGTCGTAAAGGTCAATGCCTTAAGGCCTAAAGTTTTTAATATTATCTATCAATATTTTCAGATTTTTAAGTAGCATTAATTAGTATTATCTATTATTATCTATCAATATTTTCAGATTTTAAAGTACGTAGGGTGGGGTTATTATGTACAATTTTTACGTATTTTTCGAGGTTTTTTTTTAAATTTTACGTCCAAGAAAAATTTTCTGGGCTTTTTCATTTTACAGACGGATAAAGGACTCAATTCAGAAGAGAAAGCAATAATTTTTAGATTTTTAAATCATTTTCTACTTACTAATAATAATTGTTGAAAAGTTGTACCTTTTTGTAC
>JBAGKK010484278.1:0-16585 GCA_037177015.1 Euceroptres primus
GACTGCCCGAGCGATGGCGTCGTCGCGGGACGCTCAGGGGCGGGGGACAGAATCAGTGAAGCGTGAACGACCATGAAAGTGGCCCTCGATCCATGGGCCCTCGATTTACCGACGAGTGTACAAATTCGATTTCACTTTACGACTTCATCAAGCTAAACAAATTATTATTTATTAACAAACAATTATTGAAATAAAATCTTGATATCTTTTTCCCAGCCTTCGTTCTATGGCATGATTACTGTGACTGCAGGGCTTTTTTGATGACCCAGTAATCGTGATCTACACTTCTCGCACAAAGCAGGTGCTAAATGCAGGTTACACATCTTTTTAGAAAACAGAATTTTTTTTTTTACTGTGGGAAAATGATTTTCGACAAGAGAAAGTGACTTTTAAACGCATTAAGGCCAGGCTTATCCAAGCAGGAGCGTGCCATCCCAAAACAGATGTTTCGCCTTCCCTTCCAAGGTCGACTTAGCTTAGCAGTTAGCATTGGAAGAGATGGCCTAAAGCAAAGAGCCGTGGATCCTAACTTAAACCTTAAAACTTTAGCGATTTTCGTCATTTCGTGATTCGTCGCATGCGACTATAAAAACGATTTATGTAAATCAATCACAAATTTTTTATGTAAATAAAGGAATTTTTACCAACCGGCACTGTCCAAAGCTACCTAAAAATATACTTTTATTGTGTTTGTATGGTGGAAATACCTAATTGGGAGATTTATACCGAAATTGCACGATTACTGGGTTCGATACGATTACTGGGTCATGTACCTTAACAGCCTGAAATAAGTTCAATTTTTTCTCTCACTCATCAGAGATCAGAGAAATAAAACTCAATAAAAATACACACAAAAATTGAATCTCTGCTTTTTTCCGCGTGCAATTAGAATATAGTTAAGGTCCATCTGATAGGGGCTCATATTGTCGATTGTCTAGTTTCCGCGTTATTCTCGTTTCTGTGGATGAGGGTAAAATCTAGCCATTTTTAGTTTTTAACGGGGAATGATACTTTTGAGTCTATGCTTAATCAATAGGGTGAGGTGAAAATTAGGGTGGGTCGAAAATAAAAACTTCTGGAATTCGAAATCGTCCCTGCGCGAAGAAGTAGCGTATTGGGATCCTTAAAAAGTATAATTAATTTTGAATCGATAGATATGCAGCTTCGTTATCCGCGCTCGAAAAAAATGTTCAAAAAATTTCTTGCTGGCAGAGTTTTTAAATTTTCTTGAGTTTCAATTTTTTTTTACATTCCTGGAAGTCAAAAAAGTCTTCCCAATTTTTGGAAAATTTTATTCAATTATTTTCCAAGAGATAATTTCTATTTAATTCAGCGCTGTTTTCAGAAAAAATTCTTAGCACTTGCGTAAATAGGAGAAGAGTTTTTTTCGGTACTTGAAAACTTTTCAGTGACAAAAATGTACTAGGAAAAAAATCGCCAAATCCCAGGAATTGAAACTGGAAATATAGAGAATTTTTAAAATTCTGATTTTGACATTTAATGAAATTATCTTATCATTTGTTGCTTAAAATTTTTTCTGAGCATATGTAGACTTTTTTAGTACAGAAATACACTAGAAAAAGAAATCGAGAAGACCCAAGGAATAGAAATTGGAATTACAGGAAATTTACAAAATTTGGAATTTGGTATTTAATAGAATTGTTTTTTTCTTTACTTATGTCTTTACTATTTTTTCGAGCATATATATGCTTAAAAAATCAACACTTGCTCGAAAAAATTTTAAAACTACACATGGAAAAAATAATTTTATTAAGTACTAAACTCCGAATTTTGAAAATTTGGTATAATTCCAATTTCGATTCCTGGGTCTTGTCGATTATTTTTCTAGTGTATTTCTTTGCTAAAAAAGCTCACACATGCTCAGAAAAATTTTTAAACAACAAATGATAAAGATAATTTCATTAAATATCAAAATCAAAATTTTTAAAATTTGCTGTATTTTCAATTTCAGTTCCTGGGTTTTGGCGTTTTTTTTCCCAGTGCATTTTTGTCACTAGGAAGTTTTTAAGTACCCGAAAAAATTCTTCCCCTATTTACACAGGTGTTAACATTTTTTTCCTAAGACAGAGATGAATTAAATACGAATTATCTCTTAGAAAATAATTGATTAGAATACGTCAAAAATTGCGAACACTTTTTTGACTTCCAGGAATGTAGAAAAAAATTGAAACTCATAAAAATTGAAAAACTCTGCAAGCAAATAATGTTTTAAAGATATTTTTCGAGCGCGGGTAAGAAAGCCGCATATCTATCGATTCAAAATTAATTATACTTTTTTAGGATCTTATTACTTTACTTTTTCGCGTAGTGATGATTTTGAATTCTAGAATTTTATATTTTCGACCCACCCTAGTGAAAATGCTCAGCATCCTAATGTCAAAATAAATGTTATTTGGCATGCAAAAGAAGTCAACATAAAAATTTGGAGATCGGTTAATATCTTCTATGCGGTTTTTTTTTATTTGAAAATTAATAATTTTAAAAATTAAAAAAATAATCTATGGGTACAAGAGTGTCCAGCGGTCAGGGAATTCAGTTGATCAGGGAAATGCCAAGGGGATGTTTTTAAAAGTTAGGGAGCTTTTTTCTCATTAAAAAAGCTGGAAATAATGTTTTTTAGTATAATCTTGTACGTAAAGTTTTTTTATATTATACGCCTCTTATTTTTATTATAGGAAAAAACAAAAATTCGTCAAAGAAAAAAGTCAAGGAAAATAAAGGACAGTTAGGGAAAAGTCAGGGAATTTTGAATCTGGGCTTCGCTGGACATCCTGAATGCTTAGTGAATGCTTACAGAACATTCGGTAAGATTTACAGATCATACTAATAAAGCCATAGTGTCACCACTTTTGTTCTTTTCAGCTGAAATTTTTTTAATCCAGCCGACTTTTTTATCGCGGAATATGAATTTAATTAAAAAAATGTTACATTTTTTTAGGTGAACGACCGTTTTAAAAATACAGTAATTATTTTAGTGGCACAGTTTTAGGTATTCATTACAGTTTTGCTAACAAATCCAGCCAATTTTTTTAATTGCGGAATATAAATTCAATTTAAAAAATGTGACACTTTTTTCTAGGTGAACAACCATTTTCAAAAGTCAGTAATTATGTATTTTAATGGCACAGTTTCAAGTACATATTCATTATAGTTTTGCTAACAACTTTTCATATTTCGCGGTGAAGAGCGTAAATCATTAGTGTAAAAATTGATGAAAAATACTTGTAAAGAGTCGGTGAATGTTCACAACTTAATTAATAGATATTATATTAGAAAAACTTTTCTATAATTTTTTATTGATACATATTATGCAAAAAATAAAAATTGCATTGCCTCGCAATATTGCTAATATTTTTGCAACTATTATTAATTACAACTCTCTAAATCTGAATTAGTGAAAAGTGATCCACTAATTTACTTTATTGATAATTTCAACTAATTATTAGTAATTTTGCACTAAAAATTTAGTGAAAAATTGAAAGCTATTAAAAGAAATAGTGAAATACAACTAATAATTAGTAAACATCATTTCGCACTATTACGCGTTATTACATATACGTAAGCGTAGTATGACGAATATTACGCAATACTATGCGATATTACGTCGTTATTACACAGAAAGTGTACGGTCTAATACTCTAATACGCGAGTGAATACCCCCTCGCATTTTCACTAGAACTGAAGTAAATTAGTGGCTCACTTTTCACTGATTCAGATTTAGAGAGAAGGAAGCCAAAAATGAGTGATACATTCCCTATTGAAAAATCCGACTTCGGAAGGATTTTTTTATAAATTAAAAAGTATGTATTAAATTGATTATCAAATTAATACAATAATGAATCTTCAACATATCATAAGATTTTTATATTAAAAAATGCTGATATGTCACAAGTTTTTAATACGCTGAAAGCCCGATTTAAGGCCGGCTTCGGGGGTTGCCTTAATGGCCTTGGGCTTAATGCGAGTGTCTTTAAACGTAAACAAGTCAGGGTTGTATGAACTATTTGTTTGATTTTTGTCACGAGTGAAAAATATTTTTTAAATATAAGTTTAATTTAACGTTTATCTCACTGTTAAGTTTGATTTAGTTATTATTTATGAATTATTACACAAAACGCATAACCATAACACTCAAAACGAACTGATACGAACCGACGCGTAGACTACTGCTTCACTACTGCGCACTTTGTTGCTACGCTACTTGCGAGACGCCGCTGAGCTCCGAGTTCAACTTTCCTCGTCCCCTTGGACCCCTTGCCCAAATTTGAATGTGTTGGTATGTATAAACTACTTCCTGGAAGGCTTATTCCGGGCGGTATTCAACCGCGCTTTTAGTGTACATTTGTTTTTGTTGGTTTTTTTCACACACTCTTGGTGTTTTTGGTTAGGTAAATCATTATTTTCAAGCTTTCATTTCATTCGCAACAACCCATTGACGCTACTAATTTTTGGTTATAAGATTGAAGTACATAATTGTTTGTGCAAATTGTGAAGAACTTTCCAATAGTCTGTGTTGTTATGTTACAATGTAGCATTTTTAAATTCCACAGAATGGAATTAAAAAAATAATAGCATATATTTACTGTTCTTAAAATAGTTTCGTTTCTAAGGGAAGGAGGGAGGAAGTGCACGAAAGACTATAAAATACCCCATAATAGAGGGAGGGTGGGGTAGTGGAGGAGGGGGAGGGTAAAAAGCGTGGTTGGCGCGCGACGTTCTGGCAGTGCACGCGCAGACGCCGGGACGCGCGCATCTCGATATTGCATTTCTCTTTTGACTATTAAATCCCGCGAAATCCTAACCGGCACTGTGCAACGTGCAGCGCGCCGGTAATCACGTAGCACTCGTGTCAACAAAGTAACAGTTGTTTAAAAAAAAGAATTTTTAAATTCTAAATTCCAACAGTTCTAAAATTTAAACATTCCCCTGCTTTATCGTCTACATATTCATTTTTATAATCAGTGAAATTTTAAGTTTTAAAGTGCTTATTTAAAAAGGTAAACAAGAATTTTTTATAATCTTCCCTCGTTTTTTTAAATGTCGACAGTTGTTTTTCGATTTTTTTTACGGTGTTGTGAATAATTAGTGCAAATTTTCGGTGATTGTTCAGGTGTAACGCGAGTGTTGAAGTAAGAAAATTAATTGAGAAATGTGTGGTTGAAAATCGAAATTTGGGACGGCTTTTATTCATGGCTGATCATTATGGGACTTGGATTTTACGGAGTTTGATGTAGAAGTCCTGCAAAATCGGTAAGCTTAAGTGGTCATTGATTAAGTTTCGATTCGATGTTAATTACGAAAAACAAGGTCAGATCGTATATTTCAATTTCAATAATCGTTTGAAGGTTTCTTCGTTCCGAAATTTTTGGTTAAAAATGAGAATTATTTTCTATTTTATACTTATGGTTCCTATAAACTTTGGAGTGGACTGCAACTATTTTGCTTGCTATTCATAAATAAATAAACTGAAAATCTTACTTTTGATTTCGTCAAGATTAATTTCGGGGCTTAACTAATTACTTTACTTAAATTAATTTCAAATTTTTATTTAATTTTTGTTGCTTTCTAATTTATTTATTATTAAAATTCTGGCGTCGGATAAATATTTTAAAAATGAAACTATCATTTGAGGGAGTCTTTCTTTTCCTTGAGCCCTGTCAGGTCAATGTTTACTTTGTTGTCTCCACACTTCCCCAGTGTCTATTCACAGGGGATGAAGATCCGTTTATAGATATTTATATTATGTACCTGCTAGTTCAATACAATTTTATTACCGTAAATAAAGATCAAAACTGAGTATGTGTATCTTACTTTTGCGATTTAGCTCGGGATTTAGTCTCAAGAAGATTAAGATTAATTATTATTTTTTAATTATTCTTTGAATGGGATGATTTTGAGAAATGTAAATTCCTAATCGAAGAAATTATCAATTTTCAAGTTAGGATTTAATTTATTTAAAAAATTTTTTATTTTCCGCAAATACTGCTTGTTGTAGATTTTTAGATTACATGGGGGTTGTCAACTTCCATCCCTTTTAACTTAGAATACAGATTTTACACTAACTTGGATCCACTATAAAAAGAATTAAAGTTTAAAATTGCAACAAGTATAAATTAAAGTTTAAAGTTCATATTCTCTAGTTTAAACACTGAGAATAGAAAAAAATTTAAAGGATAAAATGACAATTTTTAACAGCTGTTATCTGTTTAAAATGACTTCACTCCAAAAAAAAACTCTAGCAAAATTCTGGTTAAATATGCCCTTACTTTTTTTTTCTAGTTAAAATAACAATAAATTCTGGTTGCTTTAATCAGAAAAAATAGTAAGGGCATGTTTAGCCGGAATTATGGTTAACTTAACCAATATTTTTTTGAGTGCTCATTGGATAAAATCGGTCAAGTAGTTTTTTTCGAAAAAAATTATTCAGTTGATGGAACGCATACGTGCTTTTGATCGTCAAATGCTTATAGAATTTATATTATTTCTCAGCTTCTTTGGATCATTAATAAAATCGATTCATTTATTTCTATAATGAATAATTTTTCTGCCTTTTGAAGAGGTTGATTATTTTGTACTTTTTATAAAAACAAAAAATTCTCTAAAGTCTGATACATACTTCAAAAATTTGTTTCCAGTACAAAAATGCACAATTTTAACATTTCTCTTGATTTCCTCAGAGTTTCCCACTGACTTTTCTCAGATTTTAGTGTCAAATATAGTTTCTCCTGATCAGCAACTCTGAGCGCATTGTCTTCGGACGTTTCCTTCCGGCGCTGGGTTTCCGGACGCAAAAACTGCCTTAGTTTCCGTCACGCGAAATTCCGGCAGAGATGTCTTCAGAATTTCGCGTCGCCAATTAGACATGTAATGAATTGGCGCGAATGTTGGGGCACGGCATTATGACGCTGACAGGAAGACTTTACCTTAATTTTTGCAAGGATGGTTCGTGTCCGCTTCACGACATCATTTCATTATATTCCGCGCGGGAAGGAAAAAAGAAAGACGTTGTAGATGTAGGAGAATGAAGCATGATGGGATTAAAAGAGAACTGGAACGAGACGCTAAGACGTTGCATTTTGACAAGTCTTGGAGACAATGGTCTTCGTTGCAATTTTTTACTGCGATGAATGCACTTTGTTCTCGCAATTCCTATTTTCAGGGAGGGTATTGTAATTTGAATGGGGATTTATTTTTACTTGTCCAATGAAGATCACTGAAACGGTGTTTTTCAGATTGTAGTCAGAGATACTAGTTTTGCATCTGCAAAATTAAAAGAATAGTTAAAAAAGGGTTCAAAATTGGGGTTCTTAATTTAAGTTAAGAGGTTACTCGTCCAATCAGCGCATTAAAGTTATTTAAATTAAATTTTCAGTACAAATTAAATGAATCGTCCCATTTTGGAACACATTTCTGGTGTTATATTGATCCTCTGCATAAAATCAGAAATTAAAAAATATATAAACAAAGATTTCATATTATTATCTTTCTAATTTGAAAAAGAGGCAAACCAACTCCAAAGCCTTTTAAAAGAAAACCTTTGTTTATATGAGTGAAAATAAAAAAATCATCAATGTTCACCTAATAATTTTTGTTGAAAAAATATTTCAAATATGATTAAAGCACTTTTTTTGTTAGAATTCATTTGTAATATGACGAAAATAGTAGAGAACAAGATGAAGAAACGTATTTAAAATTTATTTATGGTCTTTCTTAACCTTTTTAACCATCGCGATATTTTACAATCTCCAGCCCTTAAAATACATGGATGGACAATAGAGAACAAATTAAATATATATTTCAACATTTATTGTAAATCAATAATATCGTAATTACATTCAGTGATAAATAATATGAATTTTCTGAAAAGGATCTTTTTATATTTTCTTTAACCTATTTGAAAATTATTATTCTTTTCAAACAAAACGATTAACTTCATTCATAATCATCATTCATCACCACAATCATATCATAAAATGGTCGTAGGACACGATGACAATAAATCAATGAAAAGAAATTCCTTTTTAAAGGTTACTTCCTTAATATTTTGTTTAAATTGCGAGTTTGTATGAACGAATAAGTTTTTACGGAAAATATTTTCGCGTATAACTTACCTTATAAAAATGCACTTATCTAGAAAAAAAAAACGCGGATCACGATGACATTACAAAGATGTACGGTTTTCGAAATTCTATGAAATTTGTTAATTTCGATTTTCTTTACATTTTTGACTGATTTTCACATAAGTATATTTTAAAATTTACGTCAAAATTCACTTATGTTAAGGTTTAAATATGGAAGAATAATATTTTCATAAAAAAATCCGACGAAATGTGTCTCTGGACACGATGACCAAAACTGAAATTCAAATCTGGGGTCACATGAAAAGCTATTCGTTACTTGAAATTGAAATTAATCAAACGATTATTAACTTCTTTCTTTTATCTTTAGGAGTAATAGAGAAAAGATGTATCCAAGAAAAGAATCCAATTTTACTTTAAAAGACTGCAAAAAGGCTTTCGAATACTTATAAATATAATCAGGGACAAGGGACACGGTGAAATTTTCAGATATTTGAAAGATTTTACGTGTATTTCAGCAACATATGGATAAATTGTAAGCATAGGAAATTGTAGTGTGGCTCGCATGCTAAAAGATCTTTACATATATTTAAAATAGGATGTTTTTAAGAATGAGAGCGTAATTTTTTCGGGATACATTTTTGTCGATTTTTTTATTTTCACCCATATATTTTTTATAACCTTATTTAAAAAAGAGATTATTTTTTCAATATTGTCGTCCACCTTGTTCTTTTTCCTTATCTTCCTTTTCTCCGAAAGTCACTCATCCAGTGAAACCCATTCATTTTTCTCCAAAGAAGTATTTTCCTCAGTTTGATTTTCTTCTGCAATTGCACAAGAGCGGTTTATAAATCCAAGCTATTTATCGGTTGAATTGTAATCGAGGCAGGCCACTTCGCTGCATTTTGTTCGCCGACCTGTTTACTCTATATCAACAATGGAAGCCCATTAACAGTAAAACAATATTAGCTTGAGTCTCGACTCATGTTTATAAATAATTACCGACATGAAGGATATGCAGCAGACGAGATCTGGTCAGGACTATATGTTTGTTAGAAGTTAGAGTAACATTTGGAGCCCTCAGCAGATGCAGACTAAAGAGAGATAGATGGATAGAAGGTAAAGATAGGAATGGTTGGATTCATTTTGAATGAGTGCTCTCATCCACCAGACTAGCATAGTGCCAGGCAATCCTAGCCAGAGCAATATTAGTTATTGACTCTGGTTGAGTGGATCATTATTATGGTTTTAACTTTTGACATTCCTAATTGTGATCCATCCACCTCTCCAACAGTGCGATTTCAAAATCCAAATTCGACTAATTTTTTGCAAACAATTGCTTTATGAGGGCTCGTTCATTTTCCTTCTCGGGTTGCAGCTGCTGTCGATACGTGTCTCTTGATGTAAACAGAATCATGTTTGTTGTCGAGGGTGTCGGAGGTCCTTTCTAATCCTAACTGACGAGCAAAGGGGAGACTCCAATTAAAGCAGAAATCACGATTGGTAAATAGATTTAAAGTGCCTTCAAAGCATCTGCAAGTGTTGAACCAGGTAATAAAGGAAATGGATTTTAGGCTTGTAGAAACAAGTCAGATTATTTTTGGACAGCAAATATTTGGAATAGAAAATACAAAAAACACTTGAAGGATTTAGTTTAATATCATGAAAAAAAGGTTGGGGCTGTTTCGAATTTGCTTCTATGTATAATAGAGAGAGCCTTATTTTTTTGTTTTTTAATTCGTTTGCTCACTCTGGCGGAATTTGTTCGTATGTCCAAAAACAGAAAGTACACCAAATTTTAGCCAAATCGGTTAATATTTACCCACCAAACATGGACCTTGGAGTTTCTCATGGGATTTGCATCAGAGAAATCATGCAAAAACGAAGAATGTACATAACTTTTTCAGTTTTTATTCGAATCATTCTATCCTCGTGGACAAAAATTTGCATGGGATGCTTAAGATATATTCATAGTCAAAAACTCAGAATTTTGAAAAATCATAAAATGGCGGACCTCTAAATGGGCTCAGAAAAGCTTTTTTTAAAGTTATTAACAAAGGGTGATCATAAATCATGGAAAAATTTAATAATTTATTCTCAAGCGAATGCAAGATCTCAAGTCTAAAATTTTGAAAAAATACAAGATGGCGGCTAATTCAAAACTCAAAAAATACCTTTTTTCAGTTTTCAACGTAATACTTTTAAACTTCGGGAAAACAAACTGTTTTATTCAGAAATTACTTGATAAATTTGAAAATCCAAAATAAAAGAAATACAAAATGGCGGCCAAAGTAAAATTTAAGAAAACTCATTTTTACATTATTCAACGAAATACTTTCAAACTTCGTAAAAACAAACTGTTTGGCTTCAGAAACTACTTAATGATTTCAAATATCCAAAATATTGAAAAAATCCAAAATGGCGACCAATTCAAAAATTAGTAAAAAGCTTATTACTACAGTTTTCAACTAAATACTTTTAAGCTTTATCAGAAAAAAATGTTGATTCAGAATCTATAAAATAATTCGAGAAAATAAGGAAGAGATTTATTTTCATATTTTTGAATGGTATCCGTTTAATGAAAAATACAATAAGAACGTAGTACTTACATTTAAATGAAAAAAATATTATTTATGCAGTGTCTTGAATATTATTATTAATGACAATATTATTTCCGTGTGATTTTATTCAGCTTGCATCTTGCCGGATAAGCTTTTTTTTATTTTTGAATTTGCCGCCATTTTGGATTTTTCAATATTTTGGATTTTTAAAAAGCATCAAGAAGTTTCTGAAGCCAAACAGTTTGTTTTTACGAAGTTTTTAAAGTATTTCGTTGAAAAATGTAAAAATGAGCTATTTTAAATTTTAATTTAAATTAAAATGAGCTAATTTTAAATTTTCCGCCATTTTGTATTTCTTTTTCAATTCTGGATTTTCAAATTTATCAAGTAATTTCTGAAGCCAAACAGTTTGTTCTCCCGAAGTCTAAAAGTATTGCGCTGAAAACTGTGGAAAAAAGGTATTTTTTGAGTTTTGAATTTCAAAATTTTGGATTTTGAGATCTTGCATTTGCTTGAGAATTAATTATACAATTTCTTCATAATTTGTGGTCACCCTTTGTTAATAACTTTAAGAAATAGCTTTTTTGGGCCATATGACAATGTTGTAATTCCAGCTTCCGGGACCTAATTTGGTGTAATTTCTTTTTTTTGGGCATACGAACAAATTCTGCCAGTGGGAGAAAATGAATTAAAAAAAAATTTACTTTATAAATAAGGGCCACCTTAATGTATATTATTGAAGTTGACAACAGATTATAATAAATTGGGTATGTCAAATTGCAGGAAAGATGTATTGAATCGCAGAATTAATGTTGCATTTTTATTTAGGAAATCGATTTTAAAAATTAAGTTTATAAAGAAGTTTTGTAATTTATTGATACAAAATTTTAATTTCATACACAGAAAACCATTGTTATGTTTCAACCAAAGCTTTTAGTTGAATCGTTTTGTTAATTGAATTAAATGTTTTGTTAGCATCCATTAAATTGTTAATGTTTGGTTAAATCAAATAAATTTTATTAACCAATAAATTTTGTTGGTTCAACCAAATATTTTTCTGAGTATTTAAATGCTTTTAAGCTTTAATAATACCGTAGCCAATTGTTACTAACTGGTCCGGGAAAATAATGAGATCTGTGTATAGCCGAGCGATCGAAAAGTTATAAACGAAGGTTTTTTTCATAATATCAATCGTCATGCCCCGGGGCTTTTGCATTTCAGTATTCAGTAATTATTCATTTTCTCTATCATAATTTGGTACGATTTAATTGCAAACGTGGCCGTGGAAACAACCCTTTGGTAACACAGCACCAGATTCCGTTACCAAGCTTAATATCAACTGCAATTTAATGCCCTGCCCGACCAATAAACGCTTGCTTTCCCGTAATTTCTATCGACAGGAAAGAGGAGGGTGAGGAGAGCGTATATATTATGTAATGTATTTAATAATATCTGCTCAATCCATATCTTGTTTGCAGAAGGGGATGTTCGCAATGCGGAAAATCTAATAAAAAATTCTGTTAACGGACAGATGGTCTGTTTTATTACTAGTCGAGTACAATGAGACCTATGTATAGTGTACACTCCAAAAGACGATTTATTGTCGATGTGCGAACGATTTTACTATTCTGGTTCAGTGTACCGTCTTTGAAGGCCGTTGCGCTCGGTTAAATTATTGATTAAAACTTTTGGGATTGAAAAGTATTTCGGTTTTGCAGTCTTCTCTTTAGTTTCATCGAGATTTATTGCTTTCAGGATAGATTTTATTTGGTGGAAGAATTTCATTGCAATTTGTTTGCTTAGACTGACAAAAGGAACAGAAAAGTGAAATAAAAAAATTTACTTGATTTCAACAAAGTATTATTTGAATTAAATAAACTTAATTTATGTGAGTACAGTTTCTAACGATCAAATAAACGAAATATATATTTTCATAAATCAAATTAGCTTTGAATCTTGTTCTAGATACAAATATAAAGAAGCATCTTAAGCTTTCTTTATCAATGTGCTTGAGGTTCTGAACATTCAAATGAACGAAATTTTTATTTTATTTCATTTTAAACTCAAATTTGTTCTAAAATATTGGTTTATTAGTATAGAAACTAATGTAATGATAAATAAGCTTATGATATTTCTTTTAATTTTGTAGATTGAACGATATTTGAAAATAAATTTGAGTTAAGAAAAAAAGTTCGTTCACTTGAACGTTCAAAACTTCAGGTACATTTTTTATCACGACATTATTTTCTTTGTAAGGAAATCAATATTTAGGTCAAATTTAAGTTTAAATGGAAATAAAATAGATATTTCGTTCATATGAATGTTCAGAACTTCCTGCACGTGCTTCGTTTCAATGAAAAAAATTTATT
The DNA here is from genome assembly GCA_037177015.1 of Euceroptres primus. NCBI lineage: Eukaryota > Metazoa > Arthropoda > Insecta > Hymenoptera > Figitidae > Euceroptres > Euceroptres primus. Next base: position 13,030 of record JBAGKK010484278.1, read on the forward strand.
TGAATCAAATTATTTGTATAAAATAAATAATACATTTGTTTGACTACATTTTTAACATAACATAAAATAATATTGAACAACAAACTTTGTTAAATTCAAGAAAAGTTTGTTTAAATCAAAGTGCATTCATACAAATTTTGTTGTTATTACGAAACAAATTGTTTTCTCAGTGTATAATTAGAACGACTTAATTTTTCTTCAACTAAATACATATCAAGCTTAAAAATTTTATTTAAAAACTTTCTTAAATACTGTTTCTAAAGCGAATAGGGTGCAAATTTTTAATAATGACTCTTCAGCCTGAATGAAAAATAGAATGGGTGCTAGAGAGTGAACCAATTTAAGTAAATGGTACTGAAAGTGAGTTCCGAGTAACTATGTACTCTGATTCTACTTATTTCCCTAATTGTTTCGGATTTTTCTTCAAGAGGACAAAACGGGTTAAGAAGCCGATTTATAAAGCAGATTAAACCTGATTAACTGTCTCCTTGAAAACTTGGAGAGCTCCTGGGTAATTGATCGCTCGTATTGAGAGGTTCTAGGAAAATACTCTGATCTCTGAAAGTATAGAGTTTCGCATTTGGATTAGCTTCTTATTTTTCCTCGTTTTCGTTGCACAGATTTCAACGTTTTACGTGGATATTCTTCCTCTCGGCAACTTTATATTACTTCTCAGTGAAGTATCTTCGAATTCTGAAACTGGGAGCAGGCACTCGAGTCCTGCATATGCTATGCACCTAAATTGGAATAAAGGTGCTCGACGGATTCTTACCGAAGTGCAGGTCGTCGACCTCGATCTGGAATCGCGAACCGATGATTCGTGGTTAAAAAGCTCGAGTGGGTTACCTGCTAATTAAGCAGAAGTATATACATCCGCAGCTACTAAACTGCTCCTCGTCCGGTAGATGGAAAATAGCAATTACCCAGAGGACACTTTGGTTTCGCTGATCTTGAAACTGATATCCGAACAGCAATACTGGAAATGGTTTCAAACCGCTACCGTGAGAAAATTAATTCCCGCTACAGGAATCCTTTTTTTATTCGCGAATGTATGGCTTGTGAGAATTCGGTCAATGATAACTTCTTGGTCTCAAGCCTGATGCTCTGTGAAAAATATCCATGAAAAGGCATTGGATGCAAAGGTATCAGTGATTAGTAATGAATGTTCGTGAAAAAAGTATCTAAATGTAAGAAGCAAAAAAAAGCAAAATACAAGAAAGTAACATTAAATAGGATATACAATCGAAAAATCGGGGTTTCGTTCGACAACCTGCGGAAAATAATGTTGGCAGTAATGCAGCATTCAAGAGGAGCAATATTGCCAACATGTACAGGCTTGCCAATATTATTTACAGCAAATAATATTGCCAATACTAGCCACGATGTAAACCCATCGCTCCGGCCTTAAGTTGTGGTTTACAATTGTGTAGAATTTCAATGGTTAGTCGTTTTGATTTTGAGATTTTTGATTTGAGATTTTTAATCTTAATTTGTAGTAATTTCTACTAACAGAGGTAAAAAATACAGGATACAAGCTTCTCTTGTCTACTTCCAAGATCATATTCTGTAAACATGTGATTTCTATCGCTTAAAACTTTTCTAGTGCCATTAAAAATGTACGTTTTTTTCGGTTTTTCTCGAAGTAATTAGCACATCCCTGGCAATTTGGTTCTTCCTTGGTCTCCACTTCTCTTTTCCATTTCACGTGCTTCTTGAGCGTCGTCTCACATGCTCGTCGCGTCGCGACGCACGCTCAGCGGGTGTACAACTACAAATCGACACCATCTGTCAGCTGAGTGGCTGCATTATGAGCCAGCACTTGCGAGTATAACTAGAGGCACTAGTACTCACCCGATGCATTCATCGCGTAATTAACGTCTCGCAATTATGGGCTTCGACCGTGGAACCCGTCACCAACACCGAGACTCCTGAATATTATAAGCTTTCATAACACCAGTGAATAAAGCCAAGCTGCCTGTTTGCGATGTATATGCAACTATGCGCGTTCCATCGTTTCTGAAGAGGGTGCATGTTTGTGTGACCTCACTTTGCTGGACTCTCTAGCTTCTAGCTCTACAAGTCTAGACTCTAGTTCTAGAGTCTAGCTTATTCCTCCTTTACGAAGCAGCAGGCCGACAGGTCTTCACAGATTTACCGGCACCGAATCGCGTCTACATCCTTTGAGCAGTTTCTCATCAGGTCAGAGGTTATGTTTGTCCGACGTCTTCACTTCCGTCGCGTTGCTTGCTTACAGGGCTATACATTTTGCACGTGAGAGAATATCTTGCCTCCGGACTTCGACGTCTTATATCTATGTAGCAGATTTTCGTTAGAGTATATATTATACATGTGAAGGAACTAGTTGCCGATAGCGATGATAGGGTGTTCATCTTGCCTAACACTTAAAAATTTAATAACCATGTCAGAATCGGTATAGCTAACTTCCAATAATGTCACTTTGGAAAAGCGGTGCAAATATAATTTGCTGGCCCAGTAGAAATGTTGTTGTGGGGAGATTTTCACACGGCAACAATGTAAATTGCTTCTAAAATTTGTCGAATATATCAGAATATATTCGAACACGGAGAAAGATGGTTATTAAAACTTAATAATTGGATGTTAAAGCTCAGTATCTATATATTAAGTGTTTACATGTAGCCAGACGCACAGTGGAGCAAAAAAAGGTGCCTGTGGACAAATCAATTTTCAGCCCACAATTTTTATCCGATTTGCAATTTTTTAAAAATGAAAGTCTATGAAATTGTGCATTGTTTCACGGTCCGACCTTTCAGAAAATTTTCTTGAAAAATTTTTTGTTTAACAAAATGAAAAAAAATTTTTCGGTTTTTTCATGGCTGCCATTTTATTAGAAATTTTCTGACCTGACTAAAAATGGCCGAGGCTACAAAATGGCCGACTACAAATAAATCGAGGCAGAAACTCATTAAAAATGTCGTCCGGCAGTGTTAACTGCATAAAAAATTTTTTCAGATTGTTGTAAACAAATTAGAGAACAAAAGTTATGTCTTCTCTATTTGCGATAATGAATTACTTTTGACCTATATTTTGTGAAGGAGATGGAAGTAAAAGAATGTTTATTTAAAATTAGAAGAAGTTAATCATGAATAATTAATTGCTTATAACAATTTATTAAACAAATTTCTAATCAGGCCATTTTCCAATAGAAATATTTCGTTTTTTCTAGCAGAATCAAGTGCTATTATCTTTCCAATGTTCCTCTGCTGTAATAATGTGCTATTAGACAACAATTTTGTATTATTTGAACAAATTTAATAAAGAAATGCATCATTCGGCCATTTTTCAGTAGATAAGTTTCGTTTCTTCATCAGAATCAACTATACATATTTCACTTATGGTCATTTACTATGGATATTGTGCTTTTCAATAACAATCATTCATTATTTATACAAATTTAGTAAAAAAATGCATAATTCTGCCATTTTTCAGTAAAAACTAATAGCGAATGCTCACTGATCCAGTTACCTTCAACAGTGTGCTCAACTTCCTCGTAGATATTGGAATCCGAAATTTAATC
>JBAGKK010484289.1:0-16585 GCA_037177015.1 Euceroptres primus
TATATATATGTATGTTAATCTTTATTAATTATAATTACATAATATATGCAATTATTATTATATAATTATATTATCAATATCATTATGAGACAAAGTCCAGCAGAAACCGTTTCTTTTGCTAGAGTGTTGAAGCATCCGTCAAAAGAACGTTCTACGAACCAAAATGTCTTTTATTGGAATCTATGTTTGTAGTGTGAAAATAAATTAATAAATGTTTGCTGGATGCCATAGTTTGTTCCATAATATGCACTATGATGCGGAAGGAATATATTCTGAATTATAGTCCACTTTCCCAAAAACTTTTAAATTGCATTTCTGACTATTGGGATCACATCTGGCAACCCTCCTGAAGCACCCTTATTATTCTCAAGTCTTCAAAATGGACCTAGGGGTAGCATAAAAGAAATTTCCAGATAAATGTCAAAAATGACAATTTTCAAAGTCAGAATAGCAATTAAAATTTTTTTGGGGACTTTAATACTTTGAAAATGGTCATTTCTGATATTTATCTGGAAATTCTTTCTGAAACCACCTCTAGATCTCATTTGAAAATTTGCGGATAATAGAGGTGCCTCAGAAGGGTTGTCGAATGTGACCTCAATAATCAGAAATGCAGATAAAAATTTTTTCGGGACTTTGATACTTTGAAAATTAACATTTTTAAAATTTATCTGGAAATTCTTTTTGTAACCACCCCAAGGTTAATTTTAAAACTTGTGGGTCATTGGGTTGCCTTGGGATGGTTGTCGGATGTGATCCCAATAATCAGAAATGCAGATAAAAATTTTTTGGGGACTATAATACTTTGAAAATTGTCATTTTTGACATTTATCTGGAAATTCTTTTTGAAACCACCCCTAGAGCCATGTTGAAAACTCGAAGATAATAGGGGTGCCTCAGTAGGGGTGTCGGATATAATCCCAATAGTCAGAAATGCAGATTAAAATTTTCTGGGGTCTTTGATACATTGAATATTGTCATTTTTGGCATTTATCTGGAAATTATTTTCGAAACCACCCGTCGGGCAATTTAGAAAACTTAATGATGACAGGGGTACCTCAGGAGAGTAGCCGGATGTGTTCCAATAGTCAGAAATGCAATTAAAATTTTTTTGGGGACTCTTATACTTTGAAATTTGCCATTTTTGACATTTATCTGGAATTTCCTTTTGAAACCACCCCTAGGTTTAATTTCAAAACTTGTGGATAATAGGAGTGCCTCAGAAGGGTTGTCCCATATGATCCCAATAGCCAGAAATGCAGATAAAAAATTTTTGGGGACTTTAATACTTTGAAAATTGTCATGTTTGACATTTATCTGGAAGTTCTTTTTGAAACCACCTCTAGGTCTAATTTGAAAACTTGAGGATAATCGAGGTGCCTGAGGAGGGTTGTCGGATGTGATATCAATAGTCAGAAATGCGATCAAAAATTTTTTGGGGAGTTTGTTATTTTAAAAATTGCCATTTTTCACATTTATCTGGAAACTCTTTTTAAAACCACTCCTAGGTCTAATTTAAAAACTTGTAAGTAATAGGATGCCACAGGAGACTTGAAGGATGTGATCCCGATAGTCAAAAATGCAATTAAAAACTTTTTTAGGACGTTGAGACTTTAAAATTTGTCATTTTTGACATTTATTTGAAAACTCTTTTTGAAATCACCCCTCGGTCTTATTTTAAAACTTGCAAATAGTAGGTTTGCCCCAGGTGGGTTCTCGGCTGTGATCCTAGTAGTCAAAAATGCAATTAAACATTTTTTCGGAACTTCGTTACTTTGAAAATTGTCATCTTTAACATTTATCTGGAAACTCTTTTTGTAACCACCACTATGTTTAATTTGAAAACTTGTGAAGAGTAGGGTTGCCTTAATAGAGTTGTCGGATATGATCCCAATAGTCAGAAGTGCAGTTAAAAATTTTTTGGAATTTTGATATTGGAAAATTGTCGTTTTTAGCATTTATCGGAAAACTCTTTTTGAAACCACCGCTGGGACTAATTTAAAAACTTGAGGATAATAATAGTGCCTCAGTAGGGCTTTTGGATCTGGTCCTAATAGTCAGAAATGCAACTAAATTTTTTTTAGGGACTTTGATACTTTGAAATTCGCCATTTTTGACATTTATCTGGAATTTCTTTTTGAAACCACCCCTAGGTTAAACTTCAAATCTTATGGATAATAGGGGTGCCTGAGGAGTGTTTTTGGAAGTGATCCCAATAGTCGGAAATGCAATTTTAAAATTTTTGGGAAAGTGGACTTCAGTCCAGAATTTGTTTCTTCTGAATCATAGTACATATTATTGAACAAACTATGACATCCAGCAAACGTTTATCAATTTACTTCCACACTATGAAAATAGGTTCTAATAAAAGAAATTGTGGTTCATAGAACGTTCTTTTGACCGATGCAACTCTCTAGCAAAGGAAGAAGCTTCTTCTGGACTTTGTGTCATAATGGTTGGGATAATGTAATTAGCAGTATAGTTATATATATATTAATAATTTATTATATTAATTATTATAATTATGCAATTAAGTAGCTATGGAATGATAAAATAGTAATTATTTTTCATTTATAATTTTTAAAATTATTTCGTTCCAGGTGGCGCTTGCGGATGTGTTGCTGTCGATTCTTATGTCATTTTTCAATGCCGCTTTTACTGTTTTTCACTAAAGAATTCCGATCGGTCACTTTTCGCAAGTAATTTGCGGAAGTGATATTTCATTGTGAAACTTTGGTAGTGCGGTTTTTTAGTGTTCGTGTGTACATGTGCCGGCCTATGCATCATCTTCCAGCAAGAATTCTTCAGATTTTCACTGGGATTTTTCATGCCTAAGGAGTCAAGCGCCCTTAGGAAAACTATAAGGTACCATCTAAATCCGGCGGTTTCGCCGGGAAATCTTTATTTCTGTTTAAAATCGCGAACAAAAATGGGTTTTTTTCGCATAAATTTTCCGGGCGATGGCCCTTAATGATCTTTTGCATTTTCTGTCGGAAGCACAATTGTCAACTCCTAAATAGAAAGAGTTATAAACTTGATAGTTTTAGAAAAGGCAAAAGAAAATTAAAGGAAGATAAAATCCATTAGTATTTTAAAAATGTTTCTTACCAGTTTTATTTCTGACAATCCATAACTTTGACATCCTTAATTCCATCATTTTTCCCCTTGAAACTTAGGAAAGGACCTTGTGTTCCTGACCATTGGCCTTGTGTTCCTTTTCGACCTCAACAAAGAAATCTATTTTAAATTAAGGGTTCTCTCATGTTAGAGGAGGATCTACAATAATTACTCTACTAAAATGTAACTAGTTTCCGCACGAAGCTACTTCGGCATTAATATAATTCGTTTAAAAAATAATAATAAGCCTATATTACTACAACTTCCTCTTAATACTATATCTAAAAGGTGACGAAAAATTTAAATTACTCGGGAGACAAAAGAAAAAAAACTCCTAATTTTGTTCAAATTTTATACGCAAGGGTTTTGTGAGCAGCTAAGCCTTCGTGAGAAGTCAACGCACCTGATCCCTTATCACAATTTTGGCGAAACAAAGATGGAAACCTCGTCTCAGAAACAGAAAGGTGTAGCATTCATACAGAGAGTATCGCTGTCTAACTTTATAACACAAGTGGGAATCCCTAACACTTCACAAAGAGGATCCACCATCTCGAAACCCAACATGGACTAACTACGACCACCTCTGGATTTTTCACCTGAAAGAGTGAAGAAGTTTCTAACGCAGGCATACGACGTTTTATCTCCCGAAAGTGAACTTGTGAAACTCGATCGCTTGAGAAAATTTAAAGGAAGGTCTTGAAATCTGGAAACACCTAAAAACATAGGATCAGTTCTCAGACTTAAGGAACTCATCGTTGGACCAGATTCTACCAGATCTGCTGACCCACCTAACACCGTCCTTGCTGGCACTACACGTGTTAGCAATCCGACCAATAATGAGTTTATTGGTACTTCAAGTTCTAGAACCAGCCTGTAAACCTACATCAACCATACTAGTCCTTGTTTTAGGTTTGCCTACGACTAAATCTACAATTCCAAGGGATCCAACCATGGGTAATGAATCCCTTTATGGACTGATACTATACAAAGTGATCATGTCCTCACACGTCCCAGCTCTGCCATAACTCTTATAAACTGGCCTTTGTTTTAGATCCAGCTGCTTCGGAACCCTCAAGCGTTTCAGGGAATCCAGTGATGTTCAGTGGATCTTGTTTGGTTGTTTGGATCCAAGCCATTAGGAGTGATCGTCTCTTCACACATCCTGACTCCATTATCACCCTCTAGAGAAACAGTTGCCACAAAATACCAGGTTATCATCGTCACAGGTCTATTAGTTGGTACTTTTCACGGGTATGTCAGAAGGAATCCTGGACTGAAAAACTGCAGAAGAGTAAGCAGAACCCAATCGCGATCAAATTTCTGCAAACCAAGAAAAATAGCTCATATATATACCTTAGAGATACTTACCTCTTCGTATATGAAATCAACACTTTTTTTCACTTTTGGTTCACTTCAAGTCCATTTTGATTCAGATGTAAATCCCAAATGAGGCAATGGGACAATGAGCTCTTGAAGAGATCATTCAAGATCGATTATATAGCAAAAATGCATTGATTATGCATCTGTTCATCGCGACTCCTCAAAGTCTCGTACTACTACTCAGGAGTACACATCACACACATTAAACAATGTGTTACTCATTTCGAAACTGATACACTCCGATATGCTTATATAAACATAGGATAAAATGACCCACTCTCAACATGAAACACATTGCTGCTTACCATCTTCATAAAAATATAGTATAAGCTACATGCGACTCAGCCCGGTATCGGAGACCGGAATCTCAGTATTCCGATTATAGACCAAAGGATATTTCTTTTTTTTAGGGTCCTAGTCTCCAATAATTTGTAATATTAGGCATTCAGTTTACTTTTAAATCTTTATTCCAAAATTAGTTGTCGTTCAGGTCAAAATTTCAAATGTACCCGTCATTAGATTGGCTAGGTAAGTTGCTTTCGTGTGGGCGCTGTAAGCCCACTGGTCCCTAGTCATCGGGTGCCTAATACCATTTGTCTATAGGCCCAGGCTTTCCGCGCCTGCGCGAAGTACGGTGAGGAAGTAATAAAACTGTCGAGCAAAGGTACCCCGTTCTCCATTCGGTTAGCTAAATACCGAGGCAGCAACAAAGTAGCGCGTTATTCGCTAAACGTTATTCTTGTCGACACACAAATTGAAAAGGGAATAATGGCAGAGTCCTTAGAGTATCAACTCCACGTAAGTTCGCCCTTATTTTAATTCTCGTGACTTCCTTAACCTCTTAGCTTTTGCTTTGTATCGAGTCTTTGGCAAATTAAATGTTTCATTTTTTAGTTTAAATGTATTAGTTTTGTTTAACATACATAAAAGATCCTATTCCCCGAATTCCCGACCCAACCTGGCTTCGTAATTCTCTTTACAAAAAATGTTATAAATATGGCGTCTGCCTGAGCACATGGCAACGCCAGGCGCTCACATCTTATCGAAGCAGCCACAATATAACTAACCGATCACCGAGGGTCTCCCGAATCCTCGGGTCTCACAAACATATTTTCTCTTTTCTTTTCGTTTCAGATCGGCCTATTATAGCCTTCACTATTTCGCAGCTTTGAGTCGCGTCTAACTCACCGATATAAAATATTTTTTGCAAAATTCGGTTTAAATACGAAAATATCACATTCTCAAAAATAAATGAAGGAGTGTTTCCGTAAATTGACTAAAAGACAATAGTTTTGTTCAAGTGCAGTATGTACATCTTAAATTCGACATTCTTAATAGATTCACTTCCTATAATCCCTAAATAATTAAGAACATTATCATAATATATCCCGTAGATCTGAAGAAACAAACGTTCCCAGTAAATTAAAAATAAGACGTTAGCTTTACCAACTTACGTAAAAAGGGCTAACTCCGAAGAGCGACAAATACTCGTCCATACATCACGTTCGTAATCAAGAAGCGAAAAGAATTTGTAACGCGTGCCAGTTCCAGTTCCAATATTTTTAATTACAAACGTGACATGAGAATTTTTATTTTGTTCTCATTCTAAAGTAATATTTTTAAAATCATAGTTTAATCAAAGGCATTATGTTTAATAAGGATGTGGCTGATTTAGCGGTCACTTAGATTAAATAGCATTTCAGCACTGTTACTTTTAAATGTTTTTGTCTTGATAAAAGTAATATTTTTTAAATATATTGTAAAAAATACACCAGCTATGATCTCTAACGTATTTACTATTAAATGATGACAGCCACTTCTGCCAACTTCAAATGCTGAAAAAATCTGTTAAAATAGCTAGTTCTTTTGGCAAACTGCGCGGGTTATTTGAAAAACTTTTGATTGTTTTTCTCACGAATTATCCAGATCGGGGTAAATGATACTACGAATAAAAACATCTTAATTATATTGTTTGTGATAATTAAAGTCTGATTCTGTGGAAAGTTTTAAAGCCGAATGTTCCGCGAATAAAATAAACAGAAGAAACTGTTGTAAAAAAATTCTGATGTTTATTCCGAAATTCCGAAATTATCAGAGGTAAAAAGTTACGTCGACATGTTGAAAACACATTTTATAATTTTTTAATTTAAAATCGGCAAATAAGTGATAAACTGTATTAGAGCACAATCCATTTTTAATAATTTTACTTATAAAGAATTACTTCGGTTCGTTTAATTCCAATATTTAGTCATGTTTACGTATTATTCAGGTCGGGAACCTATCCGTTGTCACTCTCCCCTACTGCAACGATATATTTTCTTTCTGGTGTTACATATCACCTAAGGTCTGTAAAATAGCAAAAAGTTAGAAGCTCCAGACTCGAATCAATTTAACTTGAGTACTGGAAAACTCAGTTAGCAGGTTGGGTGAGTTGTATCTTAAGAACCTTATCTTTATTTAATTCATTTCACAGGTTACGCGTATTGTGCCTTGAAGATTTTTTAATTTTATTGACATTTTAAAATTCACTATAGAATTACTTTATTTATTTGCCTTGCTTTGAGGTTAGGTATCTCTGGCGGATCTCACAAATCATACAGTGTCAAACCTTATTACCACTGATTCATTCCCTTAATTTCATGAACTTTTCTCGAGAGCTAAAAGCTTTGGGCTCTAACCTGATGCTGATTCGCACAGGAAACTCACGGCTGCCAACTGTCAACAGGCGGGTCACCACCATCTTCTGAGATCTCGTCTCGTCGCACAGTGGGACTAAAAACATGCCAGTGGACAAATTTATTTTTAGGCTACACTATTCATCCGATTCAAACTTTTTTTTTAATAAAAGCTTTTTAAATTTGAAAAGATTTGTGTAATTAGATTTTTTAAATTGTTTAAAAATTTGTTGTTTAACAACAAAGTTGAATTTTTTTTTAACTTTTCCCAAGTGCCATTTCTTTAAGACATTCAGATTGATCAAAGAAGATCTTAGAACAGAAACAACTAATGGGAACAACTAATAGAAACAACTATATGGGAGTAATTTCCAGGTAGTTAGAATAATTTAAAAAATTGTTATTGTGTTATAAACAAATTAATGAAGAAAAATCATTTTTTGGGATTGACAATCTTCAGCTCATTGAAATTAATAGATTTTGTATAACTTTTGAGAGAAATGAATGTTACGTTACCAATTAAGAATAGATGCTTTTTGGTAATTGTTTAAACAATTTTCATAAACAAATTCACAGTTTGGTGACTTTTCAATGAATAAGCTCAATTTTTATTTACGTAATCAACTAGATATGTTTTTCCGATAACTCTTTACTATGATACTTTGCAAATTGACAACAATTATTCATTACTTAAACAATTATTATAAAAAAATTCACAGTTACAATGAATGGACTCAATTTTTGTATACGGAATCAACTAAGAATGTCTTTCCGATGACTTTTGGTTATGATACTTTGCAAATTGACAACAATTATTCATTATCTAAACAATTGTTATAAACAAATGAATTTTGTGTCAATTTTGTGCAAATTGACAACAATTATTCATTATCTAAACAATTGTTATAAACAAATGAATTTTGTGTCAATATTTTGCCGATTAAAAAATTCGATTGTTTCTCAATCCAATGAACTCACATAGTATTCAAAAGCAGTGCTTTAGCTTCTGGAAGCAGTGATCTCTTAATTTAGGGAAACTGATATCTCAAGCTTCCCAAATAAAGATCAGCAGAACACAACAAAAAGTGCAACAAGTCTTCGTGCATCTTGATTGAAAATGTTTTTCTTGTATTATTTTCTCGACCTCTTTTCAGGTCTCTATTTCGCGCTTCCTGAGTCTCTTCAGATAATTGAACAATTGGTGTGACAAAAGAATCAATGATATTTGCTCCATGAATCAGACTCTTATACACTGATGGTGTCATAAAGAACCAATCATATTCTTTTACAAACAGATCTGCAGTCTCGGTGGAAATCTTATGAAAGCGTTCACCGTGAAGCGCTTTCCCGCTAGCTAAGACTTGCAAAATGATGTAAAAATTTTTGAGTAACTGATTGCGCAAACCAGTTATTGTGGATATTGTGTCGTAATTCTCAAAGAATTTTCTAGCCGTGTTTTTTTCGTTCGTATAACCACTTTCCTGTTTCACAACATCCACGATTAAACCTAGCTGAGTGTAAATTTCATTCTAGATGTACACCTTTCTTTCATTCAATATCTTTTTATGTTCATCCAATCTACAAGCCCACTGTATAAATGGTAAACGATACGCAATATGAAGGGCACATTCCATAAATCGAATCCATGCATGCAACGTCTGAAGTCCGTATTGAAATGAACCCACATTTTTTTCTCTTGTTCACCTCAACTTTACTTGGCTTCAATCGTTTTATTTAAGATTTAATATTTCGGAGCTCAGTTAGAATTTTATCTGTCGTCTCTACTGCATACTGGAATGATATTGGGAGACAAGTGTTAGGCGAAGAAGGTCTAGGATTCTGTCAGATTGGTGTATGCAAAGGTTCGTTTATATCGTTGATTTCAATCGCTGAAGTTGAAGAATAGCATTCATTTTTGGCATCTGTAATGTGCTTATAAGATGGAAGAATGTCACAACTTTTTTGTTGTAGAAGTTTTCTCAGAAGTTCATATTTATTCTTAGATAATTCCAAGTCCATAACAAGGGCAAGTGCTTCATCGTCAGTGAAAGGTATCGGTAGTACGCCTGTGGCCTGTGATGCACCAGATTCCATATTCGCAGTGTCTTCACTTAATAAACCTTTCCTGATGATGTCAGCCACAGTAGCCAGTTTGCAAACTTTCGAACAAATCAACTTCAGTCTCAGGATCAACATTTTGTAATGCTTCAATTCTTCTTTTCTTTGGTTTTCCTGAGCATTCCTGAAAACTCTTAGCCTCTCGAGATTTCCAAGTTAAAGCTTCTGAAACCGAAAACACTGCATCCAACCATGACTTATTGTCATGCAGAAACTTATCCTTATTAGAAAAAGAAGCCTTCAACCTCTTATTAAAGAAAGGTATGAAATATTGAATTAGTCTCTTTCGCACTAACTCTAGCAAATTTTCTGGAAGAAAATACTTTTCTTTTAAAGAATTGAACAAGACGTCTGCATCTTTAGAATTCGATACTAATAAGATATCTGACAATTCCCTGTGTTTTAACTCTAAAGTATCCATGTTTATGAAACTGAATTATCAAATTAGCATCAGACACAGCTACAAGAAATAGAAATTGGCTTTAAAATGTTTAATTACTACTGTAAGTTGAAAAATAATTTCAACCGTAGTACCTACTAAGAATAATTTATAATAATATTAAATATATGTATAAAAATGAAACGGAACACAAACTGAACAAACACTAAATAAAACGGAACACGAATTGAACGAACACTAAATAAAACGCAAAATCGTTGAAATCGTCAAAATCGTTGAAATCGATTAAATCGTTGAAAGGTCTTTCAAAAATGTCGAACAGAAAATAATAACTCGATAATAGAAACAAAAGACAAACGATCAGTACGCTGCACTGATCGATTGTCTTTTGTTTACGATGCGCTGCTAATAGAAGCCGACAAGTCCTACTTAATTCCACAAGAAAAGTTTAGCCTATATATTGAAAAATAGTTGCAATGTAAATTTGTTTATGATAATTGTTTAAATAATGAATAATTGTTGTCAATTTGCAAAGTATCATAGCCAAGAGTCATCGGAAAGACATTCTCAGTTGATTCCGTATAAAAAAATTAAGCTTATTCATTGTAACTGTGAATTTGTTTATAAAAATTGTTTAAATAATGAATCGTAGGGATTCCCGTTTAAGAAATCAGAGTTCCGACTCCGAAGGGGGCTCGCTAATTTCCGGACCCCAATTGAGTTCAATTAGGGAGTCATTATTGAGGTCAGCTGCTTCGGCAGTATCAGGGTTGGAATTCGAATCCAAGCCCCTGATTTCTAACATGTCGCGGTCAATCGCAACCTTTCGCTCGGAGTCAATTGGGTCATCGTCCTCTTCTTTAACATACTTCTGGGGGTAGGAGGCATGATATCTCCCCACCAACCAACCACCAGGAGAGGCTCATTTGTATGCGCTAGGCGCGAGAACATCTGTGACGATAAACGGTCCAGAAAAAGGAGGAGCTAATTTATTCGCAATATTGCCCTTCTTACTAGACACCACGTTTGAAGCTTTCTTGACCTTATCACCGACTTTGAATTGAAGGTCGCGATTGAGAAGGTCATAATACTTAGCCTGCTTGACGAAGGCCTTGAGTTGCTATTGCGGGGCAATATCCTGAATGTGTGACATCCGTGACATTCGAGTTATCCAGACTGCCAAGTCTGCTTAAGACAACTTGATCCCCCCCTCCTTAAGACTGCGAAAGGAGTTTCGTAGACGTGGTTCCTTCCCAAAATTTCAGAACGCCGAAGTTACGCGATACGTGCTGTGTAGGGATGTGTTGTAGACGAACCGGAATTCGTTGATGTGGACATCCCAATTCCTATGATCCTGACCAATGAAGGACTTGATCATAGTTTAAGTACTCTATTAGTTCGTTCGACAGGGTTCGCTTGAGGGTGGTACATGGGTAAGAACGAACGATGGATCCTGAACGCGGCGACCAAATGCTATCTGAGTGGAAAACTTCTGGAGTTCCCCATCGAGTGATGACGTTTTGTAGAAATTAGTTGATGATAGAATCCGCGTTAGCTGCCTTGAGAGGAGCCTATCAATCAATCCTCAAGATTGAGCTTGTTCGGGTTTGTTTAGTTGACAAGTTGGGAAATTCTGAACGAATTCCTCAACATCTTTGAGCATGCCAGGACAATAATACCTGATAGCCGCACGATCGTACGTTTTATTACCATCAAAATGGCTAGCTTGAGGAGTGTCATGCACCTCCTTGATTATGGGCAATTGAAGATCCTTAGGAACCACAAGTTTTCACGCGTCCTGTAGGACATCATGGATCATGATGTCCTACAGAAGTAGGTTTGCGCGGTATCTAAACAGATTCCCGTTTACTACCTTTCAACCCCGGTATTTATGGAGTCTCTTAATTACTGCGTCGCGACGTTGAGTATACCAAGGGTCTTCGACGGATTCAATGACAGCAACTCGACCAACCTCCTCGTCTTCGAACTTTCAGAACAGAGCATCTGGAATATGATGCAGTGCTACCTTCCTGTGAATTTTTTCGAAGTCCTATTTCAGGAAATCGAGTGTTTAACGTGCCAAATGACCTGTCGTGTTGTGCAGATTGCGAAGCCACTTTAAACTACTATGGTCGGTTATCATCGTAAAGTGAGAATCCTCCAGATAGTATAGATGCTTTTTAATTTTCCGAACGACCGCTAGGCACTTCTTCTCTGTGGTTGAGTAATTCCTCTCAGCAGAAGAAAGGATTCGGCTAGCGAAAGCTATAACACGCTCCTGGCCATTCAAGACGGGACGAATCTTATCATCATCAACCAGCAGGTTACCTTTGTGCGCCACTAATCCAAGATATTTAGCTTCTGGTACACAGAACCTACATTTATCAGGGCTGAGCGTTAACCCTGCTTTAGTTAAGCGATCTATCGTCAATTTGAGGGAGTATAAGTGCTCCTCGAAGGTTTCAGAGACGACGATGATATCATCAAGAAAGCAGAAGTGCAGACGCAGACGAGATCACCCGGTCTATCAGTCTCTGAAAAGCTGTTAGAGCTCCAGATAAGCCGAACGCTATGCGTGTAAATTGGACCAGACCAATTTTCGGCATAAAGTAATTAGATCGAGGGTTGATATGTATTTCGCTAAACCTAAATTTTCCATGATTTCAACCTTCAACGGAATCGGGTAAGCATCCTTAACCGAAATCTCCTTTACTTTACGAAAGTCGATGCATAGCGTATACAAACCGCTCGACTTCCGAGCCATCACTACTGGATTGCACCACTCGCTAGTGGAAGGATTAATGAGGGCCTACTTCAGCAGTTGTTTACCAATTTTAAAGAATTCCGCGCATACTATAGGTGACACACGATGATTTTTTTGGAGAATAGGAGAATGCCCTTGCGTGTCGATCACATGCTCGAGAAATGTAGCGCTTGGCAAGAACTCAGATTGAGTTCTAACTTCTGTTGTTCCGCCTTTGAAAGCAATGCGATGCCACAACAAAATCTAGGATCGCTTAGATACGCTGGACCAGAGACGAATTTTATGATTGGCTCGTCAGCCCGCCATAAATGCCGGCCTTTCGCGTGAATCAGGATTCCAAAGGCTGTAGCCGGGTAAGCATGGTTGTATTTGGTTCACATTTACGTCAAAGGCGTTGAATAACTTCTGAGTGTTTATATTCTATTTTGTGCAGATAATGATAAATTATTTTTTCCAATCGATAATATCCAGGACTGTTTAAAGCTAAAGGAGAATATTAAAAATTTTGTTAAATGGTGCGCCGAAAATTCACTGGATATTAATATTACAAAATGTAAGGTAATGCCATATTCTCGCAAAATTATCAATGTCAATTTTCAATATGAAATAAACGGGTGCCTTCAGGAAAAGGTCAACTTTATGCAGGAATTCGGCTTGAATATTGACAAAGCGTTGCTTTGTAACATTTATATTGATTACATACTTAGCGAAGCCAATGAGACACTAGGATTTCTGATGAGAAATTGTCGTTCGTTTAGAAACCCGACTGCATTGAGTTCTCTGTACTTTGCGCTGGTGAGATCAAAACTTGAATGTGGATGTGTTATCTGGTAACCTTCAGCGGAATACCTGATCGAATCAATCGATAAGTGTCAAAAGAAATTTTTTTAGATTCTCAATTAGAAAGTAAGCGGACAATTTCTACCTCCCGGTGCCGATTACATTGAACTTCGTGACAGGTTTAAAGTATGAAGTTGGAAAAATCGTAGGACTTTCTACACCATTTTATGTCTTGAAACTACTAAAAGGTTATGATGACTATCCCAATCTACTAGCTGAGATCCCATGGTTTGCCCTTCCACGAAACACCCGCTCTAAGGTGCCTTTTTATCTTGAAACTACAAAAAAGAAACCTACTTGAATAATAAATACGCCCATAAATAGAATGTGTGGTATTGTAAACAAAATTAGCGGAAAATATATAGTTCCTCTTGTTATGGTCCATATGTCATTATCGATCTTTTTAACTTTCATTGAGGTTTATATCTTAATTTATATAATTTTCAAACATAAACTTTGTTATAATCTATGCAACTTTACATCTGGGCATTTTATCTTCGAATATAAACATTGTAATATAATCGCGCTGCGTAAACTCTATGTTATTGATAATATAGATATATAATATTGTAAATGGTCGTAAGGCTGTTGGATTAATAAAAATATGAAATGAAATAAAAATGAAATGAAGTTTTCGTTGAAACATCTCCATTTTTTGTAACATACTTATATCCAAGGTAACAACTTATATTTTTTAAGACAAGTTCAAAGGTATACTCAATGATTAAAACGAAAATAAAGAATAAACTTTGGCCCCTAATATGCATGTAATTCTATCAGAATGGTGGCCAACTTAATTTTTAGCTTATGACTAAATAAAATGAGTATGATTTGAACAATAGCCCTTACTGTAATATGCAACACACTTAATCTTCGTCACTGTGTTTCTCTATTACGGGATACATATTGTCTTATGTAAACAATTTACTGAGAATTTAAGCAAGTCTTACAATTTTCGACAAGTACCACGCATTGAAAAATTTCAGAATTGGTTGGCTGTGTGCTAAAAGTCGGTACACATTCGAATTTGGAAGTTTTGATCCATTTGAGTGTACGTTAAAAACCGTTGTCATCTAGCAACCGTACCTCATTAGGAATCCCATCAAAAAGTTCGATAAATTAAAGATGCGCTGCTTGCAGCAGGTTTACTAAGCATGTAAATAGACGCAAGAAAATAGTAGAATCTGCAGATGAAGCAAATGCTTTTTCTCTTTGCTTTGGAATAAGTATCGCCTTCAATGATGTTTTATGCTGGCCCTGTCTCATTATTGCTTGCAAAAACAGAAAACTGAATGATGGTAGTCGATTTACTGATAAAGAAGGAACAGTTTCTGAGAGCTATGATTCTTCGCAATCAAGTGACAAAGATCTAAAATTCGAGGCACACATAAAGTCTAAAGTAAGCGAATATGTCGAGCATATCCGCATTTAAATTCAAAGGATTGTAGGAACGCACAAATATTGTTGTGATTGTTATGATACACAAGATGTAGTAGTTCCGAAATAGGGGCGCGAACAACCTTATGCTGAAAAAAGGATTTATACTCCGGAAGGTAAACGTTGTTGTCAAACCCATTTAATAACAAGTCGGTTTTTTGACGAAGAATTAAGTCGTTTATTTGTTTATTCGAACTTCGTGAAAGTAACAAATTTAGAGTTTTTGAAATTACTTAAAGGTTTAGGTATTAAATGTGACACCACGATTTTCGACAAAGTTGATGACTTTTCATTGTCTGAGGAAAAAATACATATTTCACAGGTTTAACATAGAAAAATATTATCGAATGGCATGAGATGCTAACGGCATTCCGAAACCATTGGATCCGTGATGTAACACAAGCTCTTGTTGTGTTTCTATTTAAATTAAAATCAGGAAGCTCCAACAAAATGGTTGCAGCGGCGTATTAGGAATCGTGTATGTTCCTTTAACACATGGGAAAGAAGGTAGGAAGGTAGGGCTATAGCCCTACCTTCCTACCTTCTCTGCAATGTGTTGAAGGGAACATCAACTTTATGTCGAAAATACTTTAGCTAATGAAGCTGAGGAGAACGGCTGGTTTAAAAAAAACTTATCTTTTAAAGTGTCTCATCCAACGACATTCTTGACTTTCCTGAGATGACGGAAAAAAACCTAAAAATCTGATTTACACATTAGTCGGTAATTACATAGATATTTCATTGATTATAATTTTTTGAGAGTTTACTGGGACCTGAATAGGTGTACTATATGTTTTTTCGGTCGCTGAACTCAAATCCGGTCGCAGAATTGTACCAGAACGTCAGGATTTAGAAAAAATTTGTTTAAAAAACAGGTTAAAAAGCTTCAGATTTACAAACGTCAGATTAACATATTTTTTACTCTTCGTTTCTTTACTTTTTCATGCATCCTTCCTTCATTCTACCACCCAGAAAACTCGAGGCCAGCAATCCCAAGCCTATAAACCCCAAGCTCACGTACTCTTAGCTCACAAACCTCAAGTATACCAATCGCAAGCCTATAAACCCCAAGCTCAGAAACCACAAGCTCATAAACCTCAAACTCACAAATCCCAAACTCACCCACTCTAAACCCACACACCCCAAACCCACAAACGCCAAACCCACAAACGCCAAACCCACCCACTTCAAACCCACAAACCTCAAACCCACCCACTTTAAACCCACACGCTCCAAACCCACAAAACCCAGACCCACATACCCAAAATTTACACACCCCGAACCCTTACGTCCCAAGCCCGCCAACCTCAAGCCCTCCAAAAAACCCCAAATCTACACACCTCGAACCCTTACACCCCAAACCCACCATCCTCAAGCTCTGCACAAAACCCAAACCCACACACCTCAAACACTTACACCCCAAATCCACCAACCTCAAGCTCTGCACAAACCCCAAATCTGCACACCCTAAACCCACTTACTTCATTCCCAAAAACCCTAACCCACACACCCCAAATCTACAGAATCCAAACTCACCAACTTCAAGCTCATGAAACCTAAACCTACAAACTCCAACACGACACACCCCAAAACCTCGAACCCCAAATTCATTTACCCTAAACCCACAAATCCCAAGACCACAAACCCCGACCCACACACCCCAAACTCACACAGACTGAATCTACACAACCCGAACCCTTACACCCTAAACCTTTAAATTCCAAGCTCACGAACCTGAAACCTACACACTGCATACTCACACACCTCAAACTAGTGATGCATGCAAGCGAGACAAGACAATAAAATTCAAGTTCAATAATTTGTATCGAACTTCAAGTCAAGAAAATTAATCTT
>JBAGKK010484300.1:0-16585 GCA_037177015.1 Euceroptres primus
CGGGGAAATTGAATTTTTAATTTTTTAAACAAAATTTTTAAAATTAAAAGGAAAACTACTTATTGTATCAAAAAATGATCAACAGAAAATTTTTAGATCTATTTAAGATCAATAATTTTTCCCATGAATATTTTTTCATATCTCACGTTTTTTGGTGGGAAAATTTAAATTTTCGATTTTTTTTTTAAATTCAGAAAGTTGTTATGCCATTATTGTAGTGCTTTCAGAAAGAAATGTTTTTCTTCTTTTTTCATATCGTGCGTTGTCTGGCTTAAAATCTTCATTTTCTTTTGTTTCTTTAAATTTTGAAAATGCTATAAGTCTGATAATTTTCATTTTATTGAAAAATGTCATGAGGATAATTGTTCTTCTTTCTGAGCACTATGAACATCCGTACATAGAATTTGTAAATTGCAAAAAAAGTGGTCTCAAAAATTTTCAAAATGCTGTAATTTTTTGAAATGGCTGGCTAACGAACTTGACCTTCATTTTAGGACACTAACAAAGTATTCCAAAGTTTAATCCAATCTGTCAATTCTTTCGAAAGTTATCGTGCTAACAAAAAAAAATCTACTGACAGACAGACATACAGACAGACAGGCAGACAGACACACTCGCGAAAACCATTTTTTTTGTGTTCAGGGGGTCTCAAAACGTGGACATTTGACAAAAACAGGGGGGGGGGGTCAAATTTTACACAAATCGAATACCTTCTCTGATGAGAATGTAAAAATTACTCATAAGAATATACGTGAATTTTGAAACTTAGGATTTTTAACAGTAAGTTATATAAATAACTCAAAAACTAATTTTGAACAGTAAATCGAAAAAATTAAGATCCTTCTAAAAAAATTGTACAAATAAGTTAATAACGTGAAAGTCAGAATAATTTTATTATTATTTTATTAGTACAAAATATTCCTTCACCTCTATAAATTTTCCTGCTGGTACTCCATAGAAGGAAATGAACAACAATATTATTAACAAAAATATATTCCTGAAATACACTGATTACTGGACCGACAGCACGGCTCGGGGGTAGAGTGTCATCGACCCAATTCAGGAGCGCGTATATTATATAGTCTCTGAACGTACAAAAGTAAATGCGCAGAGAGTCGTGATGTAAACAACGTCTGGCGGCCCTAACCGCCCAAGCGATGTAGGCTGGTCAAGGGATGCTCGGGGGGGAGACAGAATCAGTGAAGCGTGAACGTTGCCCACGATCTGTGTGCACTCAATCCGTTAATCAGTGTATAAAATTATCAAATTACATCTTAAACAATTATTTAAACAAATTACAACTTAAAAAATAGATATACTTAAGTCAAACATTGCAGGTGTTACAAGAGGGATGAAAAACTTCTAAGAAGTGTTTAATTTACGACAAGAAAGCCGCATAAGGTTATGCATGTAGATATATCCTATAACATGTCCTCTCATAGTTTCCTTACCAAGAGCACCAGCTTCAAAGCACTTGCACACTTTTGTCCTTATATCGGCTTGAAAATTCGCCTTAAAGTAACTAACTATCCACTTTGAGGCTTTCGAAGTTTCGCTTGACACCCTTTTCATGTTACAGTGGGCTCTAACTCTCTTTGTTCTTTACGACTCAGTCGACGTTACCAAGTAAGATCATATAATGCCGCGTCCAAAACATCGTTAAACGTGACACTATAATATAGAAGCATAACACAACATAATTATATGATATTATGCAAATATATTTTTTATTTAGAGTCACTTTCAACTAATAATGGCAAAATGTGTATTAATAATACATACACGAAAAAAATTGGGATAAAATTTGTTGCAGATCATTTTTTAGAGGGATAAATTTTTATTCAGACAAATTCACATCTTTCAAAACACATGGGTTGTCGTGGAAAAACAAAAGAAATTTTAACAGATATTTGGGTAAACTTTTTCCGGTGCAGTTAATTTTTGTTGCAGATTATTTTTATCACGGAATCAAGGTTTTCATCGCTTATTTTTTCTGTGCAATAAGAATTTCTGAATTGATGGAATAAGAAGTTATTTATTGTAACTATTTATTATACATATCTTCGTTTGTGCTTTTTTACACACTCTCTGAATCTGAATTAGTCCAATTTCACTAATTTCTCAGTGATTCAATTCTAGCTATGACGATTAGTAAAATATTACTGAAAATCAGTGGAAAATTACTGAAATTTCAGTGGATTTCTACTAACTTACCAGTAGAAACGATAACTGAAATTTCAGTAATTTTCCACCGATTTTCAGTGAAATTTTACTAAGAGCCATAGTTAGAATTGAATTTCTTAGAAATTTTATTATAAGTCTGTTACTTATTTTGTAAAACTTCTTTGTTACGTATTTCGTAAAACTTCTTTGTTACTTATATTGTAAAACTTCTTTGTAACATCTCGGTTGTCCTTAAAGGTTTAACATAAACAAAATTTAAAGTCAGGTTCAAAAGAATTCAAGTGTCGTGAATTTATTCAACTTGAGATTCCAATTTCATATGTAATTAAAGTGATATGTTGTAAAAATTGGTTGTAAATTTGGTTGAATCAACCAAATAAATTCCAGTGTGATATGGTCAACCAAAATTTTGATTGAATTAAACAATTTTTTATTTGTCTCAATCAAAAATTTGTTTCATTTAACCAAATTTCTTGTTCGCTCAAAAAATTTATTAGATTAACCCAGGCGGCCAAATGATACATAGTAGAAAAAATTATGTATAATTTTCATTCGTCTTACAGGGTAAGTGTCTCAATTACTGCGGGTGCACGTGTTGCTGCGATTTCTTTTCCTAATTAGAATAAACTAAGTACTTAACTTTTGCCATAGGATCGAGTCAATTCTTATTCAAACGTACGAATTTTTTGAGGCCAAAAAAGTTATTTATACTTAGTTTATTCTAATTAGGAAAAGAAATCATAGTAATACGTACACCAGCAGTAATTGGGACACTTACCCTACATTATTTGTATAAAACAAATGAAAATTATGCATAATTATTGTTACTATGCATAATTTTTCCGCCTGGGAAACCAAACGTTTATTCAAATCAAATAAATATTTATTTGAATCAACCAAAACTTGTTTGAAGTAACCAAATATTTGTTTCTATTCAATGAAACAGTGTGTTTGATTCAAATAAAATTTATTTTTGAGTGTATGTATAAGAAATTTGTTTATTATAAGTCTGTTATTTATTTTGTTAATCATCTTTGTGAAATTTTAGTTGCCCTTAAAGGTTTAACTTAGGAAATAGAGCCCCGATTAATTAAATCGTTTGTACATATAATAAAAAAATATTAGAAAAAAGATATTTAAAAAAACTAACTTCTGTTTTTTTAAAGAAAAAAAAAATATATTAAGTATCTAACTTGTGGATTTTTATTACTATTACTGTAAATTTTTGTTTCTAACAGAAAATATTGACTTGTGAATTTTCTTTAGCTCAAAAAGAAATATTCACTTGTGAATTCTTTTTACTAACATAAAATATTGACTTGTGGATTTTCATTGCTCAAAAAAAAAAATTCATTTGTGAATTTCTTCTTATTATATGAAAATATTCACTTGCGAATTTTTTCTTATCATATGAAAATATTGATTTATTGCATTTTTCAAAATTTTGACTGCCATATTGTGTCCACCGCCATTTTTAAATTTTGGAAGTTTGTGAACAAATTCTTATTCAGCGTTTCCAAAAACCCTCCAGAAAAAATTCACAAGTCAATATATTCTGTTAGTAAAAAATTCACAAGTGAATATTTCTTTTGAACAAAAGAAAACTCACAAGTCAATATTTTCTTTTGGTAATAAAAATTCACAAGTTACTTAATATATATTTTTCTCATTAAAAAGCATAAGTTAAACTTTTTTAAAATATTTTTTTATTGTCTATACAAAACGATTGTAATTAATCGAGACGGGTTTCATAAATAAAATTCTATTCTATTCTATTCTAATTCAGATTTAGAGAGCAGTTCGACTTAGAAGGTCTAAATTAAAAACATATCAAACTATTAATCTACGATTTGTTTCTTAACTTATTTTAAGTCAATTTCCCTAGTAAAGATTGTTGATAAATGAATTTGATTCCCATTTTCGTCAATATTTATCTGTGAAATTTCTGTGTCTTGAAATTTAGGACAAATTATTTTGTCATTTCAAACTGATCTTTTTATCAGACCAAACATTTTTTTCAAACAGAGATAAAAAAACTGATCTTGTCACTTGACGTACTTGATAATTAAGCTGCATTGTACTGGTGTTGCTGATCCAAAGAATTTATTGGTACTTTGCCAGCTTCTCCATGTATACTTGCATAGTACGGCGTTTCAACCCATCGATTACACTCAAAAAAATATTCGATTCAATCAACTAAAACTTTTCGTAAAATGTTTCTAATAAATATCAGTCTGATAAACTTTGGCTGATTTAACGTTCAGAAAAATATTTGGTTGAACACACAAAACTTTGTTGATTCAACCAAACTAAACGGTTATTAATCAACAAAATATTTGGCTGACTCGACACAATTTTATGTTTATAAAATTGGTATGAGCACCAAAAGTTTTGGTTGATTTAACCAAACAGATATTTTGGCAGATTCAACCAAAACATTTGGGTTGAAACAAAAAAATTGCCAAAAATCAACAAAATATTTGGTTAAATCAACAGAATATTTGTTAAAAATAACCAAATTATTCAACCAAAATCTTTGGTTCATTCAAACGAACGAGTTGATCAACTACAAAAATTTGGTTGATTCAATCAAACTATTTTTTGAAATCAGCCAAATGCAGTCAACCAAACGATTTTGTTGAACAAAACTTGTTCTCAGAGTGAACCGCATATTTTGGCTGATTTAATCAAAAGTTTTGGTCGTTTCAACAAAAAATATAAATAATTTATTGAATTCAAAGCAATTGGTTTAATCAACAGAATATTTTGTAAAATTAGCAAATTAACAAAGAATTTTGTTCAATGAACAATATTTTGGTTTGATCAGTTGAATATAAGAAAAGAAAATTGTTTGGTTGATTTTTACTGAATTTTACAACTGTCCATTATGTTATAATTTTAATAGTTAACAATCTGCAATGACAAAATTATTATTAAACGATTTTTAAACAGTCGAGCTTTTATAGACAATTTTATCTTCATAGAGAGGTAAATTGTATTTCTGCTTAATGATTCGTATCAGGTAATGAGAAGCAATCTGACCAGATGGGATTTTCAGAAATCCAGACTTATTTGAGGTAGAAAATCTACGCCCGAATAAGGTTGGAAGCTGTGGGTATTAAGGTGAATTTAATTCCTGGCAAACAATCCTGCGGAAGTTCCCAAGTTTTTCACCTTCTACTTTATCCCAACCTTTCTGACATTGACATCCAAGGACCAATGATAAATGAGTTGAACTGGATTGGAGCTACTCTTTTATCCTGCTGAATTTTTTCCTCTAAACTTCACCCCACTTTTATACTGGTATATCCTTTAAGATCTAAATTATCCTCCTTTCATCTAAAAATATATAAAATGTATATAATAACAGGTGAAATGAATAAAAACGAAAATTCTGGTATTTTTGAAATTCTTTTGCTTAAGCAGTTTTTTCTCAAAATGGTAGAAAAAATATCATTTTAGAGTTGAACTGATGGGATCTTTATCAAATCCTGTATCAAATCCAGAACTTTTTAAGCTGTGATCTTATAATTTAGCCTCTAAGGTCAATCTAAATTTGTCTCCCGTTTCCTTATTCACGAAAATAAAGTGCTGGAGTGTCGTGAGAAGCTTTTAAATTCCACGAATCCCTTTCGTTGTCTCCTCATCGGCACTTTTCCGGCGCACCTAGTTGGAGATGTCTTGCGCGCGCAAGTTACATACTATATCCTTTTTCGGTAAATGTCTCCTATTCCTGATCTCCTGCAGCTAAGATTCCTAACAATCAATCTGAAAGTATACTTTAAGGATTTAGAAAACTTCAAAGCAGCAAAATCTAACAACTTTTCAATCATTTTTATCAACAACTTTTTCAAAGCACAACTGATTAATAAACAAGATTATGACTAGTACTTTGATGATAACCAAAGATAAATTTAACTTTAACAAAGAATTGTAAAATGACAATTTATGAGCTCAGGAAAGATCATTTGAAGTTGGCCCCTAAATTTGGTTAATTTAACTGTTATTTAGGGGCCAACTTCAAATGTTGACAAGGCAGTCTAATGCCATTCTTTTTACCAAATATACTTCTTTTTTCAGTAAAACACCCTTTTCAAAACCCTTATTTTAACATTACTTGGTGTATATAAATGTATGGGTCCATTCAAATTAACTTTGGAAATCTTTGTGTTTTAAAGTTATTAATTTATATAATAATGCTGACAGAATTTTTGAGCATGCTTTCTAATATACAAAGAGGGTACTGGTAACAAATAATAACCAGCATTTGTCTTTTAAACAAAGATTTTCGTTTTCAGGTGGGTATAAAAGACTCGAGATATTTAAAAGTTACAAATGAATAATTAATTATGGCGATTTATTTGCAATAATCTTTATAGAAAATATTGACAAGAGTACAAAGTATCGAAAATAATCACTCATTCAATAATTTCACTTTTTTTTTTTTATTAAATATTCATGAAATGGGTCGCACTAAAATTTTATAAAAAATAAAAAATTGTACACATTTTTTCTAAATTTTTGATAAAAACTTTTATACTTTACGTTTCTAAGTAAGGCAAACGAACTAAATCCGGGTCAAGGTTCCAAATGCGAATCACTATTATAATTGCCACAAATAAGTACAATTATTGTAAATAAAATATTTATGAAGCGTTTAGCTTAACAAATAAACTGATATTTCACAAAAATTTTGTATATAATTGCATTTATTTACGACAAGAACAATAATGATTCGCATTTGGACACCTGATCCGGATTTGGTTCGATTTGGGTTTTTGTCTTACTACACACTAAAGAAATCAAACAACGATCGATTTTTAAAGAAATTTATTATAAATTCTAGAGGTGGACACTTTATTATGGTAGACATGTATGATATTTCAATAATTTTTTAAAATAATCTTTGTGTTATTAACGGATTTAAATCGGGTTACGAAGAAAACTGAATTTGGTTAACACTGAGAAAAAATTGTGTTTGATTCAACCAAAATTTGGTTCAATCAATCAAATGGTCAACCAAAGTTTTAGTTAAATCAAACAAAGTTTTAGTTAACTCTATTAAAAATTTTGTTCAGTAAACGAAATTTTTTGTTTGACCTAAAAATTTATTAGATTAAACCAAACGTGTATTTAAATCAAATATTTATTTGAATTAATCAAAATTTGATTGGAATAATGAAATATTTGTGTCTATTCAAAGAAACAGTATGTTTAAGTCAAATACAATTTTTTCTGAGTGAAGGTTAAAACTATAAAAGAAATTAATAATTGAAAAGTGGTAATTAGCGAAGAATAAATATAGTGGGACACTTATGACCTTTTCAACACAGTAAAACAGAATAGGTATTTAAAATAGTTACACCTTAAAATGGTTTGGACTAAATTCATTAAAATTTATATGGATTTAAGAAAATTGATACTGAATTTAAGACTCAATTCTGAATTTCAGGTAACGTGGTATTAAATTTAGACCAATATTGCTTAAATTAAGACCAAATTATATGTACTTTTACTGAAAATCCTTATATTCTGTGAATAATTTGCAAAGCATATATTTTTAAAACTCATTTTTTGAAATTAAAATTATAATGTAAGAGATGAAAATTTTATTTAGGTCAGACAGCAGAGCTAAAATTATTCCGAAATCTCATATTTAAAAGTTTTCAAACTTTGTGACATGTAATAAATACTTCTCTAATACATAATCTGCATTTGCAACTTTTTTGAAGGTACGTAACATGCTAAATTGATGGGAAAAGGCATAATGTGGAATAAATAACAGAAAAAATGCAAAAGTTATGCAAATTTATTTGAACCCAGAATTTGGTGCTCTAATAAGAATTCTGCATTTGCAATTTTTTTTAAGGTCCGGAACAATGTTATTTATACAAAAATGAATTTTTTCTTAATAACTTGTGGAAAACAATGCAAAAATGTTGTAAACTCGCATAATAGCTGCAATTGTTATTTAAATGTAATTACCAATTTGCAACTCCATTGGTTACACGGAATATTTAGTGATTCTTCATTGTTGTTCGGCGATACGCTCTTTGACTATATTTCAGAGGAAAAAATGCAAAATTTTTTCAAAGTGGTTGCGTATGTTTGAAATTATGCTAAATTTAAGTAATCAGTGCTTTAAACCATCTGGAAAATACGGAAGCTATTGATATTTTAGAAATGATCTTTTTTCGTAATTATTTTAGTTTTTTCTTTGATTGAAAAGTACAAAGCAATCGGAAATTTTTCAAATTATTATTCTGCATACTAGTAGAGAATTGCAATCCAGAGGAATAGGCAAGTCTGATATCTGCATGTCAATTTAGAAAATTGGATATATTTTGTTCATATAATTAACAGTTTTTGTAATTATGTAAAATATGACAGCAAGGAGTCTTTAGCAAAATATTTCAAGTTGATTCCGCAAAAAAAATGAAACCTATTCATGAAAAAATGGTTAAAGGGTGCAATAAAAATTGTTTAATAATTGGTAAACAGCAGCTATTCTTAACTAATTATAAATGCACATCTGCCATATCTCTTTCAAAATCTATGGATTTAAAATAGCTAATCATTGCGAATCACGAAAAAATGACTGTTGTTCAAAAGTTTGTTTACATATAACATTATAAACAATTTTTTTTCTTACTCTAACCTACTGGACATAATTGTTAGTAAGTCATTACATTAATTTGTAACCTGTTTTAATAAATTTGAAAATCTTAATAGAAATGGTATCACTGAAAAGTTAAACAAGAATGTTTAAACTCTTTTGTTAAATAACAAATTTTTGTTTAGTCAGAGTGAAATATTCACAGTAAATCGTTATACTTGGAAGACTTACGGTCATTTCTAAAAAGAAAACATTAAAATCCGTTAAGAATTTTACTGTCAGTCGATTTTATCCAAAAAAGGTGCTTTTTTCCCACTGTGCGACGGTCCCAAGTTCGATTCCTGCTGGAGGTGGATTTTTCATTGAATTTTTCTGTTTCAGGTTCATCCAGATTTTGAATTATATAAATTGGTTAAATAAAATATGTATCATAATAAGAATGTTAGTTACAATTTAAGCGGAAAGGGGAGTCCAGTAAAATTGTCCATTCAAAGAACATGTACTGCAATTGAAGTACGAACTACTTTATTGCACTCGTGCCTATTTTTGGCCAAAGAAATATTTATTTGAATCAGTAGGATATTTTTTAGCTACAAATATTAAAAAATTTGACGTGAGGAAATAGTTTTTAAAATTTATGAATCGTTTGTTTGACTTTAAAATACATTTCTTTTCATCAATTGACATTTATTTGATACAAATAAATATTTATTAGAATCAGTAAATCGCAACTTAGGACCAAAGGAATACTTACTCCTACCAAAACTCATCTTTTCATTTCAAAGAAACATTTATTTCAATTTGCAATGATGTGCGTGTTTGTCGCATCAACGAAGGGTACCAGTACAAGGTTAATAATATTAAACAAAAATTTATTTGCTTCAATCATACGTTCTTTTGAACGTATTATAAAAATTTCTTTGACCTGAAGAAATATGTGTTTGGCACCATTCTGCACTACCATTTATTTATAGAATATTTACAAAGATCTATTTATTTATAGAATATTTACAAAGATCTATTTATTTATAGAATATTTACAAAGAAATATTCTTTGATTCAAGTATTCTTTTTTCTCAGTGCATAAATAAGCCTGTACCGGGCCAAGAAAAAGGTTGCAAATGCAGAATTCTCATTAGAGCACAAAAATATTCTACGTTTAAATAAATTTGCATATCTTTGCATTTTTTCTATTATTTATTCGATATAATTCTTTTTTCAATGAATTTAGCATGTTCAGAACATTCAAAAAGGTTGCAAATGCAGATTTACTTATTAGGGAAGTATTTGTTATACGATTACAAAGTTCGAAAGCTTTTGATATTAATATGAGATTTAATCTTCAATTGACTGGCCTAATTTTCTATTTTTTAGGACTTAATATTTTCAGAATGGTTTTAATATTGGAAAACTTGTTTTTAAGCCCCTTTTTTCTTACTGTGTTTCATAATCCTTGTTATCTTTCTCGCTTCCTTCTTTTGTTCCTTGACCCTCTATCATCCACTCTTCCGAGGTTTCTCTTCTTCTGGCATCTACGATGCGCATGGTGGCGCCTCTCGGTGGAGAAAATCCTTCAACCAGGGTGGCAAGTATCGCAGATACCAGTCAGTTGTGGGTGCAGTGCGTGCCAGTGCAGCAGATTCAAAAGCTGTGTCGAGAACGGTGTGGGTTGTAGTGCGCGCGGTTAGGTCAGTGTCTTGCTTTTGGAATAACCACTTTTTTAAGTTGATCTATTGCAAGTACGAACGCTTCTTTATTCCTTTGAGTATTTCATAACGAAACCAACTTTTATACAAATCATATTCGATTTTCGAAGACCTTCTGTTTCTGAAAAATAAACATTAATTTTGTACATAGGAAATGTTATGTACAGTTAATATTTATTTATTAAGAGTGGACAGATTGAAATACTGTTAGAAATTCATGGTTGAAACTTCAATTACTTTAGTTGAAGTTTTATACTATTAGGCAGAAAATTTCTGGATATTATTCTTCATAACACCTAAATTGAAAATTCGACTTTCGATACCTATACAGCGGGACGCAAGTAGCAGTTTCAACCCTAGGGTTGAAAGTAAAAAACAGCTAGAAACTGCTTAGCGACGGAGTCACATCACGAATTGCAGTTTCTGTCAGCTGTTTTTTACTTTTAACCCTACGTTTGAAACAGCTACTTTCGCTTCGCTATGCAGGCATCGAGTCAAATTTTCAATTTAGGCGTTATGAAAAATTGTATACGCGACTTGGGGAGAAGCAACGATGTCAACTCGTGTGATATCTGCTCGCGCTTCGCTTGAGCAGCTAACCTCACGCTCGTTGAAATCGTTGCCTTTCTCCCCTAGTTACGTAATATACTATTAATCTGCAGCAAAATGAGAAACAGGAAAACAAAAGATGGTAACAATAGAATAATGATCCACTTCAGATCAAAATAATATCGCAGTAGATGAAAATAATGTCTCACAATTTACTATGTTAACGTAACTGAATCAATTTTCAACTAAAAGTAAATGGATTTTCAAGCAAACTGCAAGAATTTTAAACCAAAATGAATGAATTTTCAACCAAAAGTAACTGAATTTTCAAGAAAAATGAATGGATTTCAACCAAAAGTAAATGAAATTTCAACCAAATGAATTCACAGTAAATTTAGAATAGCAAAGTGTTGCAGATCAATTTTTTTAAGAATTAAAAACGCATGAAAAAAATATTTATTTATTTTTGGATAAAACTATTGAAGATCAAATTTATTCATTTTTTAGACCATTTTTATACTTTTCGATTTATTATCTGTCAACTACAGTAAATGAAAAGTGGTTGAATTTTCAAGACATTTCTAACAGTGTAAATTGTCTTGCAAGAAACCGTATCACTTTTAGTTACATGCTTTTTGTTTTGCTTATTTCTAATAATTTGAAAGTGTATAATTTCCGGAAATGTTGAATTTGATGACAATAACTGAAAAGGGAAGAATAATTGCATTCACAGCAAGGAATATGTTATTTAAGATTACAAACTTTAAATATATTTTTTTCCAAATAGAGTTTACATTGTCTACTAATGTTCTTTGAACATTTTTACTGAGAAGTCTTGATACCTTCATGGACTTACCACACATATTGCTGTTTCTCCAAAACAGTATGCTGAGAAATGTAATAGGAAATTCTTTTAAAAATATGTTAAAGTACATTTTTACCCCTTTTGTGCGACTTTATGTAATTGAGTCAAATACTCGCTCCACACGAGAAATCAGGGAAAAATACGCGCTTAATTTAGTGCTTCGGACTACCGCGAAGTCTTGAATTACCGTCAGGGTCTTTTCGGCAGAATGGATTCGATATAGATTTCTCTTCTATATCTCGCTTTCCTCTCGAAGCGGAAATCCTCTGATTTTCTTGAGAACGCCCATTTAGTTAGGAATAGGAATGCTCTTCCGCTGTACGGTTCTCAAACTTTTATACCCACCTCCTTCTACCACAAGATAAATTGTACTACTCCGCGCGGTCAGAGATAAAAGATGTAACCGCAAGTTTGGAGCGGTATAAGTAAAGAAATCAACTATTTCTCATCTTTGTATCTCGCACACTGATGCTTTTTTGCTCAATAATGTAACTCATCATACAAACATTATTTGCGAGGTCTGAATTTTACAAAATAAAATGTAAAATTAAAAAATTTTTACAAAGTAAACATTAGGATGGGCCGAAAATGAAAAATTTTTTATTTTTGGATTAGGATAGGAAAAATCTTTTTCCACATTTAAAAACAAGTTCCTATGATTTTTTGTAGGTTTTTAAAATGATATCTTTTGTTACCAGAAATGCCCTGTAGTGGAAAAATTTTGCATAATATATGCATTATGAACTGTGGGTAGTCACTATGCCAAAAATTATGCATTAATTATGCATATTCAATAAATCTGAAGGTATCAAAATGTTGGAAGCAGTTGAAAACTAGTTGTCATTTGTTTGTAACATTTTATGCATAATTTTGTGCATAGTGACTACCCACAGTTCATTATTTATGCATAGATTATGCATAATTTTTTTCACCTGAAAAGTTGGAGAACAGTGATTTTTTCATTATATCACGATGTTTTATTCGCTGTTCTGTTTCGATTATCTTTTTCTGGTATAAATTGATTCATGTTAGTATAATAATAGATTTTTTAGGAGTATTGGTAAAGGAAAAAGCTATAGAAAGTTAATAATGTTACTCAAAATCAATATTTTGCAAGAAAATTGGTGTTTTGAAGTAAAACAATACAGGTAAAAAGTCACAAAAGATTTTTTTCCAATGTATTTTTCTGGGCGATTTTTACAACATAATAATACATAAAATTCTGAAAGGAAATATGAAAATATTCAAACATGCATTTTTAGGACATCAAAGAGTAAAATACTGTTTTCTTAAGATTATAAAATTGGTGTAACGTTAAAACAAGTTTTCTATGTTTTTGTATTAATTTCAGAAAGACGTACAAATACTTCACGTCGTGGAATTCAAAATTTTTAAAATGATATGAAATCACATGTAATTTATTAATTTGCGTACATTTTATTTAAAAAGTTGATAAACGGGGTGAAGGGTACAGTGATCGGCACCAGGAAAAAAAGCTATTATAAGGAAATTGTGGGATTCATAAAAGATTTCCATCCATGCAAATGAAAGATAAAGTCATAATCTCAGTAGTCGCATCTAATATTTAATATAAAAATGTACGGTTATCTTTTTTTATGAGATTATTAAAGCAGTCTTGTGTTTCACAAAACGGCAAGAAAAATGGTTCATAATTTCCTGGTTTGATTAACTAAATTTTTTAAATAAACACAGTAAATCGTATAGGATATTATTTTAATCTGCAGCAATACTATTTTGATCTAAAGCGGATCATTTATTATTCTATTGACACAGTCTTTTGTTTTTCGAGTTCTTATTTTGCTACAGATTAAAATGATACCTTGGGATTTTCTGTGAATTCAATTCAAATTATAAGGGGAATCAAGAATTCTTCAATTAAAATTTGAACCAGATGTAATAATTGACAAAGCGTTTTTATAAGTTGAAGATAACATCTATATTTCTATAATCAACGTATCTAATTGTAATTGTAATCAATACAAAAACATAGAAAAATTTCTTTCAGAATACGACAATTTGTATTTTACTTTATGTTCCAAAAATAAATTTTTGAATATTTTGAAATTTCCTTTCAGAATTTTATGTATTATTATGCTGTATAAAACACCCAGAAAAATATTCGAAAAACAAATTTTTTGCTACTTTTTACACCAATTTTCTTTCAAAGTATTGATTTCGAGTAACTTTATTGATTTCCCAAAGCTTTCTTTCACCAATTCCCCTAGAAAATATATTATTATACAAAAATGAATTAATTTGTACCAGGAGAAGATAATCAAAACAGAAATGTAAATATAACATCGAGATATATTGAACAAATCAAAAAATCATTTTCCAACTTTTCAGCTTCAATTCATGGAATCGTGAAAATCTATTCTTTTAAGAAAAAGAATTTTTCTTAAAATAAAAAGAATAAGAAAAAGATTTTTTCTATCCTGATCGGAAAAATAAAAATTTTTTATTCTCGGCCAGCTGACAATGGAAAATAAAAAGAGAATATAAAAAATTGCATAAATAATTGATTATTACTAATTGTGTACATGAAAAAACAAACATAAGAGGCTGAAATACTAAGAAACTTGGATAACAGCAAAGAAAATTCCTGGATATCATTTTAATCTGTATAAAAATGTGAAATAGAAAAAAAGTCAAAAGATTAATAAACAGTTTTTTGTGTATAACTAGGTTATTTTGGCACTATCATATTGGGAAAATTTTTTTACTCGCTCAATAAATTTGTGATTATGTATGCTGGTTTTCAGATAAAAAATCATTATTAGTTTTCGAAAAAAAAATTTGAAACGTTCGAAGTATCTCGATTTTCTGATGTTGAATTTTTTCTTTCTTTAGATCCTAAAGGAGTCATTAGACGCAGAAGAAATTGTTTTCCTAGATATAAAAAATGTATGCCTGAAAGAGTTAAAATAATGTCCCACGATTAACTGTGATGGAAATTCGATGAATTAAAAATTTATGTCACTTCGATTTTTCTTGATAAGAAATTAAATTACTTGACCGTTAACTTAGGAAGTTGATCGTTCCTGAAATGTGTTGATTTACTC
This sequence comes from Euceroptres primus, assembly GCA_037177015.1. Classification (NCBI taxonomy): domain Eukaryota; kingdom Metazoa; phylum Arthropoda; class Insecta; order Hymenoptera; family Figitidae; genus Euceroptres; species Euceroptres primus. Next base: position 15,004 of record JBAGKK010484300.1, read on the forward strand.
GATTTCGAATACAATGATTTAGAATCGCGACACGTTAAATTACTTTAAGCATCACGTTTTCCTTTCGTCTGACTAAAAACTACATTTACTACTTCCACTAGTGGTATGCCTCAGTAAACTTAGCTCCGAAAGAGGCTTTATTATAGTGTATTTGTTTCAAAAGAAATTACAACAAAGAAAACACTTTAAAATTATTGGCAAAACGTCAATTTGTTCCTCCACATTCGAGTTACCACTGAAGTTTATTTTGAATTACTACAGCAAAAGAAAAAAGTAAAACAAAGTTTCTTCCGTGGAGTTTATGTTCACATCAGTTCCTGATTGCAAATTTCCTTGTGTGTCTTCAAACTTTACATTTTCGTTTATCCGCACGAGTTTGCGAAAATTTTTATACTTGACAAACAATTGGGTTTCGTCTCTATCTTGACGTTTGCATCTCGATGGTTTCTGTGCCCAACATGCACAGACGATTCTACTTGATTACTGGGTCGAATGACAACTCAACTTGAAATACGACACGTGAGTCGTGTTAGGACAAGTTACGGGAATTCGGATCCCATCCGGATAATACGAATCCCAGGTCACCACAGCGGGATTTCCCGACGATCAGATCGCAGCCTCTCTAACGACTTTCGAGTACCGGTCAGAACAACGTAATGCAAACTTGCATTCACAGCACTGACGACTCTCTAGTGACAAATGGTAAAATGTCAATCTCCTCCCAGACGTGCAATTTATTTGATTTATACTTCATAAATCATAACTTGCACAGTATAATATTTTCGCAGCAAAAATGAAATTTTTTTTCACTTTTGAATTTTGAAACTTTGCTTCAATCCATCACTTAGTTAGCGAAACTAGTGGAGGCGCTGGTCCTCAATTTTACAGTGTGGACATTGGATGAAAAAATGTTCAAAATAATATTCCGGCTTACATTTTCAACCGATTTTTAAGTTTTTTTAAAACGGAAGCTAAATAAATTCTTAAGCGATCTATGAACACCGATTCTTAAAAAAAATGAGAAATTTTTTTTATTTAAGTATAAACTTTGCAAAAATTAAAATTTGTAAGTTTCCGATGCATTAACAATGCTTGAATTGTTCAGTTTAAGTGACATTAATGTACAATCAATAAATGCATATTCGCAAAATACTAATTGAGAATTTATGGTAAATGAATAATTTGTTATTAACAATTGCATTGTTGTAAACAGCAGTCTGAGATTTTGTAATGATTTTGAATATTTATAAAGTGACTTTTGTCTGTAATCCAGTTTGAAGTCAGCAAATAAAAGCATTATAATACAAGAATTATAAAAATAAATGAAGCCTCGGCAGAAAGAACGTTGTATGAACACACATTTTGTATCCATGGGTTTTTCTATATGAGCCTCGGCAGAAAGAACGTTGTATGAACACACATTTTGTATCCACCCGTGCAAAAATATTTTGTCTTGGATTTCGTCTTAATGACGGGCAATTAAGACATGGCCAAGACTTGTTGAGGACGTTTGGAAAGTCTAGCTTATGAGACGGAGTGAGACTATTTTCTGTGTCTTGGAGACAAAAATTACGTCTTGAGA
>JBAGKK010484311.1:0-16584 GCA_037177015.1 Euceroptres primus
AGAACTAGGATATGATTATAATGAGTGGATGGATGATGCACAGGATAGAAACGCGTGGCGGTCTCGGGTAGATGAGGTAATGAACTTTCGAGTTCCAAATGCTGATAAATAATAAAAAAATAATAATAGTTCAGTTATAATTTCACAAAAAATATATCATAAAATGTAAAAGCAAACTCTCAGGAAGAAGATTATACAAATTAAAATTTCACTATAGTATATCTCATTAAAATTTAGTTCTTCGATACACATCCCCTACTGTAGAAATACGTTAAACTTATCAAGTTTTCTAACATGTTTATGTATATGTAGCATGTATCACACATCTAGAACAAGAACGTAACTCCATTACGTTGGAGAGTTCAAAATCTAGTTTAAATTCAATTTCTACCTAAAATTGAGCTTCACTTGAAGTTCGAAGTTTGTACTGCTTGTTTATTAATTAATCATGTAATTTTAGTACCAACTATGTAAATTTTATATCCTTGACATATATGCAAATTAATTCTCCGATAGCTGCGCAAGTTCATTGTATAAAATATAAAATATTCTTCGTAGGATTTATATATATATATATATATAAACTCAATTAATTTATTATAACTTATATGTTCTATGTATAATTTCAATTATTTAAACCATTTTCAAAACGTATGCTGTTAAAAAATCTCCTCTCTACTCTTTCAACATTACATATATATATATATATATATGTGTGTGTGTGTGTGTGTGTGTGTATGTTTTTGATTAAGCTCCATTTCACACGTCTTTAGCACAATTAAGGTTAATCAGAAGTCGACGAGGCGTTTATGGACGCTTTGAAATATCGGGTCAGAGACCGCCTTGTGATTAAGCCAACTCTTCGTCAAATAAAGCAAAAAAAAAAGCATTTGGGGTGTAATTATACAGAAATAAGCTTCAAATACCCGTTTGATCCCAGTGAAAATATTTCCACAAATGGTAGTTCTATTCACTTAATGGTGCTTTTCTACTTTTATTAAATATTATCCAGAAATAAAGAACGAAGTTGAAATGAAAATTTTTTTAATTTTATAAATACTAATTAAATCTCTTCACAATGTGTACCAAGAGTTTTTTTATCCAAGCCTTAATTAATTTATTATAACTTATATGTTCTATGTATAATTTCAATTATTTAAACCATTTTCAAAACGTATGCTGTTAAAAAATCTCCTCTCTACTCTTTCAACGTTACATTTATTTTCAATTTTAAGTATCACGACAATTTATCTTCTTTCTCCAGCTTTCATTTTGGCCCAAAAATGCGAAGAGAAAAAAAAGTTTCTCATCAATCTCGCAAAGGCTTCCTATTTAAATTTACCATTTTGTTTTACATAATTTTAAATGTTTCATCTTTTACAAATATTCAGATGAAATAGACGAAGGGACTTGCATGCAAAGTGTGCACTAAATTTTCTTGCATTGTTGTTTACGAGGCATTTTTCCCTGTCAAAACGTGACTTTTTTACAGGATGCGAGAGAAATATTTTTATCACACTCGAGCACGCGTAATCGACGTCTGCCACTTGCTCTGTGTCCAACCCTTTTGGTAGCTTTAAGGGTGGAATGTCCATAGCAAAATGGGTGTATACTGATTTTTTTTTAGGGTAGAGTCCCTGAAGCCGTGTGTGTCTAATGAAGTTGCTACGAAGCCCTAGGATTTAATACTTGTAATCGGAGACACGACACATCTAAAAATGTCACCCTACTTGAGCTCAATCACAATTCATGGAAGAAACATTACAAAAGTTCTTGTTTATTCAATCTTTCTGTTTTTATCACCAAAAATAAATGCTAATTTAAAAATACTTTGGGAAAATATCAAGATTTTGAGAATTGAAAGGAATCAAAAAGAAAAATTTTAGAAATGTAACTTATAAAAAAGCAAGGTTTGGACAGAGTTTTAAAAAGGGTATTTGATACATAATGATGTCACGAATTACCGACCGAATTGTTATTTATATTCAGCGGGTTTATTAAGAGAGAAATGCAAATAAAATGCTAAAATTTGAGGAAATAATAAGGAATATATCAAAGAATCGATGTTTGGTGTGTTTCAATTTTTATTTTGAAACAAATTTTTTTTGAAATTTTTTTTTCAAAATAAAAACTAAAACGAAACTGAGACTGAAACCAGACATCGATGCCTAAATATATTCTTTATTATTATTTTCCAAAATTTCAGCATTATATTTGCATTTCTCTCTTAATAAATCCGCTGAATGTAAATAAAAAATCGGCCGATAATTCGTAATGTCATTATGTGTCAAATACCCCTAAAAAACAGATTTAGACAAATTTTCTGACTGTTATGATAAATTTTGAGATTATACAAATTATACAAAATATAGGTACGATGTGATCTATCTAATACGTTTGTAAATTGCGAATTGTCTCGAAAGAAGTTAACGAATCTGTGACAAGAAGTTATTAAGATTTTAATTTAAAATATTTTATTGAATTTAACAAATTTCAAAAGTGAAAATGAAAACAAAAAATAGGAAACACGAAGCATTATGTATATTATAATGAAATTTTATGTTTATTGAAAATGTTTACACAGAAATTTGGAGTTATGAATTTATAATGTAATTAATTTTGACGAAGATAGAAAGGTTGGTAACAACATTTATGGTAGATAAGACGTTAAACTAATGTTGTTATAAATATGAAATTTGTTACAATTGATGTAGTAAAGTCTCATGAAGAGAAACAAAGAAGTTCGAAACGCGTATAGGACGATAGTTTGAAGACATTTGTTACTTAATTATTGAATAAGGATTTATTGTATTAAAAAGAAAAAAAGAGTCACTTTCTTCAATAAAAACAATAATTCAGTAAAATATATTGCTTATTAAATTTTGATTGACATGTTTTGTATAATATAAAATTTTACACGAATGGGTCTGTACAATACCAAAAGGGAGGGATTATATATTCTAACAGTCATTCCAACAGGACATAAAAGATAGGGAGTGTCCAAATTTCCAGAAATTGCATTTCATTTCTCATATGAAAAAAAATCTTTATTTCCATTAAAAGTATCATTCTCAATTGTTCGAAAAAAATACACGCAGCATTTTTTTGAAAAATGGAATATGAATAACACAGGCACACAAAAAAAGTCTGACGTTCAAAAGACTAGACCCCTCCACTTGGGTGGGCTGAAAAACCAAAATTTTTGCAACTTAGAACGGCCCAGTGCAAAAAAGTTGCCTTTGGGGAAGACACATCGAAGCCAAAAAAAATTTTTTAAATTGATTAATATTTGACACTCGCGCATCAGGGTTAAAATTTGGATTTTTACCAATTTTTTTACTTCATTTCCTATGTGCCCAAAATAATGGCGAATTTTTTGTAGCTGCAGCTTTTGGAGCTTCTGGTAACAGTAACTAGGTTCTCTAGTAAGAGAAGTCTTTGACTTGACGAATAACGTTCAAGCAAGTAGAGAACCTGGCTGGAAGAATTATAAGATTCTAGTCGCTGCAATTAGAAACTCAAAGTCATATTGACTAGAAGAAAAATCTTGTACCACAAGATTCTGGTTTGTATAAAATGCAAATAAAATTTGTATTTATTTTGTTTCGACATTTAATTACACAATTTTTGAATTCAACATCATAAAATTGATATATTATTTATTCAGTGGATTATGTGAAAATTCCTTGAACTAAAAAACTTTCTGAAAAACTTCTTTGCGAGGCATAATTTTTGTTGATAAAATTGATTAATAAGAAAGAAAGAAAGAAGAACAAAAAACGAAAGAAAGAAGAAATAAACACAGATTCTACCAGATTACCTAGTTGCAACAACTAGTTTTTCATGTTGTTGCGACTGTATTCAAATCTACATTGTTGACTACAAAAAAAGTCGAGGACAATTTCAACTACGCTGACTTAAGTTGGCCTGACCTATTTTTTCTCTCAATGTGTTCGTCCACCCAATTTGTTATAAAGTATAATTAAACAATTGCCATGGTATGATATCCGTTTCAGCATTTTTTTATGCAACATAACAATTTGATTACAGGAAAATATTGTGCAATACATGAACTCTATGTAATTTTTCTCGTAGAATCGAATGGGGCTATTAGTTGATCTGCATATAACATTTTTAAACAAATTTTAAAAAAAAAATTGTTTAAACAATCGAAAAATTAAAATTTTTGCCGTAAAAAGGCATATTTTGTTCAAATAATAATAATCCTAATAATAATAATTCTATTAATAATAATGATCTTAATAATAATAATAAACATAATTTTTTCATCCTAACATTAACTTTTCGACTACGTCCATGGATCTCCCAAAGGGCTAGTTACAAAAATTGTTTATAGATTTATAGAATGTTTATAAATTATCAATTTTTGACAATTCATCGCTGGTAAATACAATTCTAGTAATAAATTACAACGATTTTAGGTCAAAATAATGGTTTTCGATCAAAAAACTGGTACGTTGGAGTATTTGTTTATATAAATTCTTATAAAAAAACTGGAAACTGATGGACCTAAATGGACTTCGGATTTGTATTCAGCGCATCAAAAAACATGGGAGTGGTTTTATGTGTGACTGTGTAATTAAATATTAATGAAGAATAATTATTCAAATAGTTCATAAATCATGTTTTCGAAGTACCTCGAGCAATTAATGAGAAAAGTTATTTTTCTTGATGTGAATTGGAGGCGAAAACAAAATAGTTCACAGATAAAGACTTAGACACGCCAGGTGCTGGCGCACAGTTCAAGTAAGATATTTGTACTCAGTTATTCTGGCAGCACCTGAGAATCCTATTAGGACAGAAGTTGCTAAGAAAGTTTGCCTTCGTCGTTTACACTCGCTTGTTTAGCGGCGAAGGCCTACATAGCTACGAACTCATAAGGATTCAGGGGTGAAGTTAAGATTGAGTAGCAGTCGGGGTTAAGGGTTTAAATACTATTTAAACTACATGGTCTTTCAAATATTTGTCAGACTCACGAAAAAGCTTTAGAATTTTTCGTTTCCTTTTTGAAAAGTTAAATCCTAAATTAAAAATTGACAGCAAACGGTATTTCAACTTTTTAGTGTTACAGGAGCGACGAAAAATTGCAACTTTTTCAGATTTAATTCATATCAAAGAACAAAAGAAAAACTTTCATCATATATAATTCATTCATTAATAAAAATGTATTTATAAGGAAACTGTATTGAAAATTTACTTCGAAGGCGTGGGTACAAATCCCACCGCTGCCGCCAAAATAGTATGTGACGTCCTAGTCGCCTTTTGGTAACTAGGTCGGTAGCGTTGGTAGCATTAGCAGTAAAAGAATGTTACAATTTTCAAAAAGGTCCAGAATTTTCACATAAAATGAAAGAGACGTTAATGAACTGATATATCTTTAAAATTTGAAAAAGTAATAGTTTACAGTAATATTGATGAAATTGATTGATTGAAAGTGATGGGAATATAATTGGTCAATGAGAAAATCAATGGGAATAGTGTCAAGGAAATAAAATTTGATTGTGGAAGAACTTTAAAATGAAATTTTCTCTACGCTTTTGTCACACTTCCTCGTCTTTTATTGGATCTCGTTCTCGCGAAAACTTGCACTTGCGGGTTGTACTAATTAAGATAGCGGATGCAGCGATGCGTCTACAGAAGATAAAGGACGAATTAAAAAGTTCGTAGCTAACTTCTAAACCTGTTCACACGATCATGGGACAAGTTGTTCTTTTAATTGCTGTTTTTGTATAGTAGTAATTAATTATCTTTGAAAATTTGATTTTGCCAAATGATTGCCAAATGAAATTAGGAATTTTACTAAAATATAACTTTTGAAAAGCTCAGTAAAAATTAATATATTCTACTCCTGAAATTTTCATTAATTGAAAATTGAATTTGTAAAATGCTAGAAGTTTAGAATAAATCGGATAAATAAGCTTCGATCTTTCAAAGACCTGATTCCCTTTTTCTTCACAAAAATTTTTAAAAGTTTCCTAGTATTCTGCCACGACCATTAAAAGTCTAGCCTTTCTTTACAACTCTATTGTGTGCCTTCGTTGCGAGAACTTATGAAAAAAAAGCTTGAAAACAGTCGAGAGAATAAAATCAATGAAAAATGAACTAAATTGAGTCAAAAATTTGTTGAGTGAAATTCTAATTAATCGTTAAAATCCTATTTTACTAAAATTCTTATTTGCAATTAGCTTCATTAGAAATTTGAGCTTTTGTAGTAATTTATTTCATATCAATTCTTAAAATATTCATTTTATCGTTTTGTTTAGCAACACTGAAGTATTTAAAAATAAAGTTTAGAATTTAAGTATAGTTTTTGAACAAAAGAATTTCGATTTAAAAAATTTAGGAAAATCGAAAAAGAAACAAATTTTTGATGAAAACAATCTTGTAAAATTTTAAAACCGAAAGTTTTATGAAAATCGATAAAAATTAATTCAACTCACAGTATTCCAGAAGAATGAAAATCAGAACCCGCAATGGCGACCATCTGGGCGACCAAGTCATGTCCAATTCGTCATCGGTAACTCGTTACGACGACAACCTCTGAAACCAAATTGTCAATTATAATTTCAAAATAATTCGATTAAAAACTGCTCTCGAAATTTATTAACAACAAAGTCTGAACTTTGAATTTACTGCTTGAATAATTAAACATAAATATATGAATTTTATCAATAATTTAACGTATGTAAATCATCATTCGATAATTATCATAATTTCTATCTCATAAATAAATAATTGTACGATATATATTTTAATATAATATGAATTTTTATCTATACTAAAAATAGACATAGATACAAGAAAATTATACATCTTTCTAAATAAAATTTTCAGAAAAGATGTAATAAAAATGCTGCATCGATCAAATTGAAGTCCTGATATTGCATCATATGGAGAGAAATGTGAAAATCAAGTCGTATAAAATCGGAATGTTCGCACCTTGGGAAATTGTGAATAAAAACCAGAGTTGCTTCTCCTACAGAAATGATGAGAATTAAATCCATCCTGGCAAGAACATTTTTCCAGCAACATTGCATTTTCCTATTCAAAACTTTCTGGTTGAATATATATGTAAATTGCATAAGTAATAGAATGAAAAGGATCCTGTGAATGGAATCTCGAATAGAAACTATTACTGAAGATTAATTACGATCCGAGAGTTCTCATGGTAAATACTAATAGATGAATGGACTATTCTATTATTCATTTGATGAGGGAAGATATTCGAATTAGTTTACAAAATTAAATGGTAGACTGACCGAAGTCCACATTCGAACTCTTGTCTGCCTTACTTGAGTCGCTTTTACCTGAAGAAGCTGCTATAATTGCTTTTCCAATACTTCTTGATTACGGCTAAATTCCTTGCTTCTCAGATACCGCTCTCCTACATTGACATCAATACCTCAGGGATATTTCTTTATCATAAAATTTTAGTTGAGTTATTTTATTAGAAAAACGTTCAAAAAAACTTCGATTTATAAATTTATATGTAATTTATATATTTAATTCAATCTGAAATTTTTTTTATATGAATATAAGCTTTATAAAAATATTATTTTTACTTAGTATATTTATTATCTATAATAATGTTCACTAGGGTGGTCCAAAAATGCATTATGACACTTTTTTTTAGCCCAGAGGCAAACGATCTCTCGCATTTTGATATATTCCTCGAAAAAGAAAATGTATTTTTTTCTATTTTAATACGCGCCCCTGGTCCTTTGAAATTAACATGGGATTTTAAATGGAAAAAGCTCCCTTTTCAGAAAAATGAAAAAAAATTTGTTAATAACTTTTTATAAATTAAATTTTAGTCACTTGTTATGAACTATTTAACGAATAATTTCCATTTAATAACTTTTTATTTTGACCCCCTCCCAACCTCTTTATATTCTGCCTGGAAAATGTCCCTAAAAATGCAAAATTAGCAGTTTCATGAAAAATTGATGCCAAAGACGGAATTTTTGAACTTTTTTTCGATAAATGACAAGTTTTTAAGTATTGGTAAATAATTTTAGGTAGTTTGTATAATTTAGAATGTTTAAATAATTAATAATTGTTAAAAATATTGTTTCCTCTCTTTAAATCAGGAAAAGTTAGCATTTTCTGAAATTAATGACACAATAAACGAATACTAAGAATAAAATCGTTTGTTTAAGCGATTTTCAATTGTTTAAGCAATTTTTATTTATTTAAATAATTTTTTCTTACTGAAACTCATTAAAATTTAATATTTTTCGCATTTCATAACACAATGAATAAATTTTTAGAGTAATTTTTTTTGTAAGACATTTTGCAATTGTTTGAACAATTTACATTTGTTTAAATAATTTTTTCCCGCGAAAGATTTAATATTTTCTGCATTTCATGACACAGTTAATAAATGCTTAGAGAAATAATAGCTTTTAATTGTTTAAATAATTATTCGCTTGTGGCTTTTGGAGGGAAAGGTAGAGAAAAGTCTAGTTTTTTTAAATCTCTTACACTATCCATATCCTTTATAATAAAATATTTTCTTATTTCAGAAGTTATACCTCAATTGTTTAATCAATTAATAATAAGTCTTTAAACAATTGGGGCATAACTTTTGAAACAAGAGAAAATTTCATAATAATAGAGATACAGTGTAAGAGATTCGGAAAAACTAGACTTTTCTGCACCTTTCCCTCGAAAAGGGACAACACTGAATAATTATTCATATTCAATTCAATAAAATGGGCAACAACTGAATAATTATTAATTATTTAAACAATTGAAAAATGTCTTCATCAAATAATGTTGCTCCTAACTGTATCATTAATTTCAGAAAATACAAACTTTTCATGATGTGGTGGCGAAAATCATTTAAACAAAATTGAAATTGTTTAAACAATTGCAAAATGTTTTTAAAAAAATATTACTCTAAAAATTAATCAACTGTGTCATTAATTCCAAAAAATATTACCCTTACATGTTTCGCGGAAGAAAAAACAATTTAAACAAATGGAAATTGTTTAAAAAATCAAAAAATGTCTTAAACAAACAATTTTATTCCTAGCATTCATTTATTGTGCCACTCATTCCAAAAAATGCTAACTTTTCATGATTTAAAGAAAAGAAACAATACTTTTAACAACTAATAATTGTTTAAAGAATTTAAAATTAGTTAAAAAATACTTATAAAATAGCCACTTATGTAATAAAAATAGTTTATTTCAAAAAATGTTTAAAAATCCCGTCTTTGGCATCAATTTTTCATAAAAGTGCTAATTTTGCATTCTTTGGGACATTTCCAAGGCACAATATAAAGTGGTTTGGGGTGGTTAAAATGAAAAATTATTGGATGGAAATTATTCGTTGAATAGTTCACGTTTTTTTATTTTTCTGAAAAGGGAGCTTTTTCGATTTAAAATCACATGTTAATTTTAAATAAGGCCCATCTTAAAATGGTCACAAAAAAACGCATTTATTTTTCTGGGAACCTAAAGAAATGAGGGGGATCGTTGCCTTCGAACAAAAAAAAAATTTTTTGGGCCACCCTAATTTCACGTATAATTTAGAAAATAGACACAGTAAATTTTGGATTAAAGTTCCCTTTGTGGGGAAAAATGTTTCATAATTTTTATACCATTTACAAGAATAAGAATAAAGAAAATGGGACACAATTTATGTCCCTCGATTAGTTGTAGAATTTGTATCATGATATTTATTGTGCAAACTTGTGTGGTGTATTTTAGTGACTCGATGTACCATACTGCTCATTAAACACCACAATATTAACGGTCGACACTTACCAAGGTGCAGTAAATTCAGTTTAAATAATGCAAATAGTTATTTACGTTGTTAAATATCCGTAATGGATGTTTCATTATTTATAAATTAATTACTTGTAACAGATTTATAATTAATTTAGATGAAAATATCAAGTATAAAATAATCTAAATCATAAATTCATTAAAATATTTATATTTTAAACAATTGACATATTTTTCAGATTAAATTGAATCAGTCAAAAGATTTTCTCATTTTTCAACAAATTTATTCTGCTTGAAGAGTCCAAAACCAAGAGAAGTGGATAATTAGTTGAGCTCGTTAAAAGGACTTTAGTTCATAGGATGAAGAGAAGACAGTTGTGATAACGAACGATCTGTAAGGATTATATATAATTATCTATACTTTGAAAACTTGTGTATGGGGTGATAATTAATTATTCTTTTTCCAAAATTGTTTAATATTAATAAAATTCTGTTATTAATTAATAAATATTCTATATTAATTATCTTTTCTACGAAGGCTTATAATTTTTTTATTAATTTAAATAAAAATTACTTATTAATTTTTTCCATCAACTCTTCCAAAGCAAAATTAATGCATTTAGATAAAATATCTGAAAATATTTTTCAATGCAAGCATTACTTCAAAAGATACGCATTCAACTCATTTTAAGCACTCTATTCAACTGTACAAAATATTTCGCAATTGCAGCGACAAATATTGTATCTGATATTTGAGAAATTTGAAAAATTCCAATTTGAGCTTCGCACGTGTATTCACCTCTGGGTCAGAATTTCATGCTTTTATTACTCGTCAGCTTTAAACCGTCTGCTTTCCCATTCTTTTATCAATGGCTCATCATTCAAATAGCTTTGGCTAGCGAGATCAATCGTGAATTTTACGAGCTGTAGCCCTTAACGTCAGTGCAGACATCGTATATTCCAAGTTGGATGGGAGCCAAAAAGTCCCAAGAAGTGATCTTCTAAGCGTGCAGTTGAATAAAGGTAAGAGCTTATATTTGGTGAATAAAGTATCTATTTTTTAGGATATTAAAGTACAATATCAAATCGGAGAAGTAATAATCATTTTTTCTCTAATAATAAAAAAAATAAATTTAATTTTAATTTCGATTGTTACTCTATAATTTCTATAATTTAAAGGAAAAATGTTTAATAATAAACACCTTAACAAATAAGAATATTAATTTAACAAGCTACATGCTGTTAATTTAAATAACAATTTTTTTAATGCTCTACATTTTTTGCGATTTTCTCGAAACATAATTTCCGCATTATCGCGAGAGATTTTTCACAAGGTAGGTACACATTATGGCGAGGCAGATTAAGCGTAATCTTCAATCTTGTCGATTATTCTCAGCGACTTTTAAAATTCAGAAAAAGTATTGCTATTATAAAATATCGCATGTGAGAATAATCGTTTATTTAAAATATAATCCAGAGTAATGAGAAGGGTCACGAAATGTGTGTGCATATTCGGAAATGCAAATATGTGTCAAGTTTTTTTGTACCGCTCACTTCTCGAGAAAATGTTAAAAGTGCCATGTCACTCCAAGTGAAAATAATCACAAGTACCGTGCACATTAATGTTTTTCAGTTTGGATATTGCGTTACTGGAATTATCTCGGAAAAATGACGCTTAATCCGAGTGTATAATTAATAAAGAATGATTAAATTATGGGAGAGACAACAATATTTTTCAACAAGTGAATTTTTCGTTACGAACTTTAAAAAGTAATAAAATAAGAATAAAAATAATATAAAAAATAATAAAATTTGTTGATTGAAACAAACGAATTTGAGCTACGTAACAAACATTTTTTCACTTGTTTTTTTTTTAATTCGGCCGCAAATGCAGTCAATGGACCAACCAATTGATTTCGTTGGATGATCACAATTTATTTCTGAGTGTTTGTCGAATTTGAATGCAGTAAAGTAATGGTTGACTTATACTACAGATATCACTTATAATTTATGTTAAGTATTCAAATTTCCGTCATAAAACGACTTATACTACTTAGAACTAAAGAAATAAACGAAATTAAAGCAAAAAATTAATTTGTTTCTTCAGGAAGAAATTATTTTTTAAAATATTTTTCAGATTTGTGTTTAATAAATTAATGGCTAAAATAAAAATACTTATACTACTTAAAACTGGAGGAATTAACGGAATTAAACTCGAGAACAACTTTGTACCTTCAGAAGAGAATGTTGAAAAACGATAAACTTATATTTTTTATTCCTTAAAGATAAGTCTGTCATAAAACGACTCACACTACTTAATCTGAAGAAATAGGGAAACTAAACAAAAAAATTAATTTGTTTCTTCAAGAACTATCTCTCTAAGCTTTGTCAGATTAGTGTTCAATAAGTTAATGGCTGACTTAAAAAATACTTTTACTGCTTAAAACTGGAGAAATTAATGAAATACTACTACGTAAACTGAAGAAAAAAACAATCTAAACAAAAAAATTAATTAGTTTCTTCAGGAACCTAATTGAAGTGTGTCCATGCAAAATAACGTAAGGGAAATTTTTTGGAAAATAGATTTTTTTTGCTAGAAAATTCTTAAAGAATCAAATAGATATCATGTTAAAAGGATTTGTTCGAAATCGCATTTTTTATGGCAGCAATCAGTAGTAATAAAAAGTTGGTTTTGCAAAAGGTTTTGCAAAAAGATTTGCGCGTGCGCAGTGATTGTGAAAAAAATGTATTATTTTATTTTCTTGAGTTCTGAGACCTTTTTTTATTCATATTCCTGTTCCTAGATTTCAGTTACTATCTAAAATAAACATATCTTTAATCTTTCACCAACAAAAACAATTTAAATTATATTTTAGTCATTATTCTGTAAAGTCGAGTACGAATAAAATTCTAATCTAAACGATCGATTTTATAATCATTAAAAATCAATCTATCTTTTACTCTATTTAGCAAAGCCATTTATTGAAATAACTTTATTTTTCAACAAAAAATATGTAAATTTTATTACTTTTTACTACCTAAAAGCAAGAAATCATCTGTCATACTGCGTCTGTCATACCGTTTCACTAAAACATGATTTTTTTAGAACTGAATAACTTTTCTCGATGAAACGTTTCTTCCTGTGTTCAGCAAAGCTATATCTCGGGGATGTGACACCCGTTTAAAAAAAAAATGAAAATTAGATTTTTCATCTTGATTTGAAGCCACTTTTCAGAACCCGTGAAATTCCAACCTCAAGATTGAAACCTAATTTTCTCGGAACTAAATTGCTTTTTTTGATCAAACTTTTTCCCATCTACTCAGTTAATCAACATTTCGGGGATGGATCACAAGTTTTAAAAAAAATTTTTATCGTTGTCTCAAGTCGACTCGGATACCACCAAAAAAGAGTGTCAACCCGACATGGTCAATTTTGGACTATATTTTCTATTAAGGGCGTGTGATACGTTATGATGTCACGAATTACCGACGAGGTATAAAAAATATTCGGCAATCCTATTTTTAAACAAACAAAGATATGAAGTTGAAACTGAAAAGAATGATAGAAAATATGATAGGGCACATCTGTTATGTGTCATTTTTTCAAAATTTTGAAAAAAGATTATTTTGAAAAAAAAATTTTTCAAAAATCATTCTCTTAAGTTTCAACTTGATATCTTTGTTTGTTTTAAAATAGGATTGCCGAATATATTTTAAACCCCGTCGGTAATTTGTGACATCATCACGTATCACACCCCCTTAACTGGAAGCATATTTCTAACCAAATTTTTTTTTATCAATTCAGCAATACTTCAGCTCGGGAGCAGACTTTTGTTTTTGTTTTAATTGTGAATTAGATTTTACACAGTTTTTTTTCGCTCTCCTGTAAAATTTCCATTTTGTACCTTACTTCGTTTTGCATTGTCACAATTCAATTATCTATCTTTTCTTTGTCTGATTTGTGTGCAATAAAATAATGACAAACTTAAAAATACTTATACTACTTAAAACTGAAAAAATTAACGAAATTAACCACCAAAACAACTTTGCCCATTCAGAAAATAATGTTGGTTAAAGTGTTTGAATGAGAAAGAATTTTTTAATCTACAAAATTCTGATTTTTAATGGAAACGTATTAGGTCTTCAGTCGAGTAGGACAAATGCTTTTGTAAAAAAGCGTTATAATCTAGATTTTTCGCCCTCTGTATGCGAATCTCGATCGCGCTACTTGAATTCTCTCATTTTCACCCTTAGGAGTGTGTGTACTACTTAATGGGTGTGCCATTCCCTGCAGATTTTGCAGCCCACTATCCACTTGAACCTGACATCTCTCGGCTGCAATTAAAACGAGAGACCCCTTACAAACGGGCTCGCATTCAAATATTGAAATCTCTTTCTTTTGCCTCAACCACGTGGTGCTTTGGAGGTGCTTCCAGCAAAAATCAAGTATTTCATTAGGAAAGTGAATCAGTCGCGGTCACGTGTTATCACTTAATTGGAAAGAAAGTTTTGAATTGAAGACATTTTATTAATTTGTTCATAAATATAAAATATTACTTTAAATATTGCTGTAAAATAGTTTATTTCACCTGCGATCAGTGTTTTTCTAAAAGAACAACTAGGAAAATAACAATTAGATAATTGGCGCAGAATTTGTTAATAAGAAAAATTATTAAATAATTGAAAATGAATTTCCTTTTTTAATAATTTATAACTTTTTTAATTTTTTGAGAAAAAAATACGAGAAAATCGAATCTAAGACAAACTGGAATATATTTTCACTCTATTTCACCATTTTTAAATTAATTTTATATACTCATAGATCACACCACATTTTATAATTACCAAATAATTTCATTGATTTCGCCTTTGAAATAAAACAAAAGCAGAAAATATAAAAGAAAATAAAATCGTGCAATTGCAGTAGGTGAAAAAAATAAAAGCAGCTAGGGTAAGAGCACCAGTCCTTGGCATTGCGCCGGTCGTTGGCGTCCCTCTCTAGTTTTATCAAAATAATAAAATAATACAAATATTTAGCGTATTTTGCCTACGCCAACTGAATTGTACTGTAATTTTTAAATAAAATGTATATACAACTTATATAAAACAGGTACATATTCATCCGTTAAATAATTAAATTCATTTATATTTTAAGGGTGCCAAGATTTTTACATTTTTTCTAAAGAAAATCTTTAGCTGATAGAACTTTTTAATATCGTCACAGTAACGTTATAAATAAATGAAACTACTTCATTTCTCGTGGATATTATAAAGAAATATCGAAAGTTTATTAAAAGTAAGAATTAAGACTTGTTAGTAATTTATTTATTAATTTTGAGGGAGGTGCAAATGGATTTTTATTTAAAATGTCGTTGGTACTCCTATTTGGATAAAAAAAGTGAGGTTATGTCATCATGTTTACAATGTTTATGCTGGAATGTCGAATAAAAAAATGAATTAGAAGGATAAAAGCGATCAAAATAAAGTGAGAGATTTTCAAATTGACGTTTTTACATTTACACGAATGAATTAATCTGATCTTTATAAAAAACGAAGTCACACAAAATAATTTAGAATATTATTTATTATTCTGAATTATAAATCACATAAATCTATTTTTAGACAAAAATTATGTTCAGTGAGTTGCTTTATAATTATACTAAACGATGGAATTGTAAATTTATGATATATCCTAGTTCTGCCGTCCTGATGAAACTGTATGCAGTTGTATATAACTGCATTTTTATCAAAAATTAGTTTTTTATATCGGTGGATTCGTTATGAAAAGACGAATTGAACTCCGCTAATCATTATTAAAAATTGTAATTAAATCTCGAGATAGGTAGGTCTCGATTAGCCTATCTATAGCGATTTTCGAGAATTCCTGATGAAGAAACAATACATCTGTACAAAAGTGTAGCATATCTACACGAATTCCAGGAATTGGGACAGGTCTCTGCCCTCAGATCCTGATAAAAAAAAACGCATCTGCGCAGATGTATTTTTTTCATGAGAATCATGGTCTTTCTGTAGGCCGATTTCCTGATATCAAACAGCACATGTGCATGTTAAGTTTCTTCACCAGGATTCGCAGGTAACTTGGAACCGTCGATTCTTGTAAAAAGCACATCTACATTTTTTATTTTTGAAGCAAAATTAATTGTAGTTGATTAATAATATAGTTGATTAATAACTATTTAAATTTCTGAGAAAATTTCACAAGGTTTTGAAATATTCACTGGAATGATTTTGTCGTCAATGAAGAGTAGAAAAAATTTATGAATATAAATTATTGTAAAAATACAAAAAGTAAATTTTTAAATTGTTATTTTGTAATGCTATTCATTCAGTTAAGATTATTTCAATTAAAAAAATGAAAATGTAAACGTTAGGTCTTAGTATTTTTAATAAATTTTTTAATAATCTTTCGTATGAAGAAGTAATCAGTAATTTTATCTAAAAATTGGAAATTTATCCTATAAAGTATATTTTTCAGTATATTTTGAAAAAATAGGAAGGTTCAACTCAAAATCAAGTTGTAGAATAATTTTTTGGATAGTTATTTTTGGATATTAATTTTTTTTAATGAAGGATTTTTACCTCAAGATATTCAACTGAAAAATCTTACATTATTTGTAAAAAAAATTATAATTTATTTGGTCTACCGAAACACTCCGAATATTAGCCATTCTATTTTATAAATAGAATTTTTGCTTAAGAATTCAAATTAGTGAAGTGAAAAATTAAATTTTAAACCATTTTAACATTTTAGAATGTCAAAAAATGTCGAGTTAAATTCAGTAGAATCTGTAAAATTCACATATTAAAA
>JBAGKK010484322.1:0-16582 GCA_037177015.1 Euceroptres primus
ATATTGTAAAATTAACGAAAATGTGTCCCGAGAAAATTACACTCTTATTGCTAAAAATATCCTGTTTTAAATATAAGGATTTTTTAGCACGCAAGCTACTCTACAATGTCCTATGCTTACATTTACATATCTATGTGTTGCTAAAATACACGTAAAATCTTTCAAACATCTGAAAATATCATCGTGTTCCTTGTCCCTGATTATATTTATAAATATTCGAAAGCCTTTTTGCAGTCTTTTAAAGTAAAATTAGATGATCTTCTGGAATACATCTTTTCTCTATTACTCCTAAAGATAGAAAATGAAGTTAACAATTGTTTAGTTAATTTTAATCTCAAGAAACGAATAGATTTTCATGGGTCTCCAGATATGAATTTCAGTTTTGATCATCCCGGAGACACGTCGGATTTTTTATTGAAAATAGTGCTTTTCTATATTTAAACCATGAAACAAGTGAATTTTGACGCAAATTTTACAATAAACTTATGTGAAAATCTGCCAAAAATGTAAATAAAATCAGCAATTAACAAATTTTACAAAATTTCGAAGATCGTACATCTTTGTAATGTCATCGTATCCCGCGTTTTTTTCCAGATAAGTGCACTTTTTATAAGGAAAGTTATACGTGAAAATATTTTCCGTAAAATCTATTCTTTCTTACAAACTTGCAATTTATACTAATTTATATTAATGAAGTAACTTTCCTTAATTCCTTTTCATTGATTTATTGTCAAGGTGTCCTACAACCATTTTATGATATCTTGAATGAAGTTAGTCGTTTTGTTTAAATAGAATAATAATCTTCAAATAGGTTAACGAAAATAGAAAAAAATTCTTTTCAAAAAATTCATATTATTTATTATTCAATTTAATTTTTTACAATGTATTTCAGATTCATACTAACAGAAAAAACATGCTTTAATCAAATTTTATATATGTTCTTCATCAAAAATTATTAGCTGAATATTGAATATTTTTCTATTTAACCCTCAAACCACCCCTGAATCGAGAAAAAGAAACCTCTAAAAGTTTGAAAATTGTAATCTCAATCCATGTTATATTTTCCTGCTTTAAATTCAAGAATAAGTATTTGGGTACATGTAAGTATGTTTTGAGACACTTACGGACCATTAAAACTCTTATAAACCACGCCTATATTATTAAAAACATCTATGCACTTAAGAAATGTCAATTGCGTTTTTTTTATTTCAAAGTCTATTTTTACGCGTGTTACCACTGCTAATCGGAGTTTTTGGCGGATTCTTACAGTTATGGGTAGTTTTTCTGTAGACCTTTTTTGCAAATAATTTTGATGTTACGAAATATATTATATGAACAAAAAATAAATAAAAGTCTGTTTTAAGAAGTTGCCACTGTTAGGGGTGGTTTCTGGCATATTATTACTGTTGGGGCTAGTTTTCTTCGGACTCTTTTGGACATAATTTTCATGTTCTTTCAAGTATGTATTTATATTATATAATATACATATATACACAAAATATGTGTTTGAACTGAAAAGTATTCTAACCATAATTTCTCAATAGATGTATGAAAGTAAAACCAAAAGTTGTTTTGGAAGATTGAATTAAATTTCATCAAGAATTCATAAATATTAACAGTATCGTAAAGAAGCTGTAAAAACTTTTTGAGAAGTAAACAAACAAAACATGATAAATCTACTTTTTGAAAAATTGATTTGTTTTTATATGTTTAGAATAACATAAATTCCAAATAACATCATCATATCAACTTCTTATATCTTTCAAGGTCGCCTTTTTCTGTTCTTTTCCTCCTTTTCTTTTAGAGGATGCGATAAATATTATATCAAAAAGCTAAAAAATCTGTCACAAGTGTAATCCATCTCTCCCTAGTATTAGATACAATTTGTCAAACCGTCATTTCTCATTTGCAGTGATACACCGCTCTTTCCGTCTAATGGATTCCAGTAATTCGTATGTCCAAGACTAGCTTTCGTCTAAAAAGAGTACCTGGTATAATGGCCCCTCGTCCCCCTTGCATGGGGTTAGTAAGCTGAGTCATCGCCTCGTGCGATACTCGATCGCGCCATGCTATATCACCCCTTGCATATCCCACTATGGCCACGGTCTTTGTAAAATATATACATGCACGTGTTGTATTGTCGTGCAGATGTGTAAGCGTGCATGGCTTCCAAGTGTGCGAATATGAGTAGGATCCTCCACTTCTGCATATAGAACCCTCTTCCTACTACCAACCTCACCCAGCGACACAAGCTCAAAAGATACTCTGCCTGTTGTTTAATTTTTTTCTAAAGTTTCAACAAGAGAGTTCAAAGAGGAACGTAAATCCTTTAAAAATTGTTAGAGAAACGAGAAGCAAAAACCGTGGATCAATCAGCCTCACTAAAAAATTACTTTAAATTATTAAGTAATTCTTACTTCTCTTTCGAGAGACTTAATAAGAATTTTTTATTAAAAATCTCACACTGACAATCTCTTACATTTTTTACATCAGTTTTTAACTTTAATTTAACACTCCGGCATAAAGAATCTTTTGTAAACTACTTTGAATATGTTTTAACGTTGAGCTTCCCAGATGCAACGAAAACTGTTAGTCCAGTCATCTAGTCGAGAAAATGGTGTAAATCTGGTAAAGCAAACAAACCAAATTTTTTTATAAATCGCTTCACTTTGGCGTGCATAATATCGTTTCAGGTTCTGTAACAAGGTTTTTGCCAGGTAACACAGAAAATTTTTTAAAAAAGGAGCAAAAAATCATATACCCGGTGGTTTGTTGTTTCCCGTGCATCTTGGAGGAAAAATGCATTACACAAAAAAGAAAGTGATGAAATTCTGAGAAAAACATTTTGAAAAAGTTTTCTAGGACTAATAGTTAAAAAGTTATGATCTTTACAAAAAACCCAACTTTTTCGATTTTTTGCTAAAAATCACAACTTTTTTTTTTACTTCCGTGTAGCTCGGATCCAGGGTGTCACAATCCAAATGGCCCACAGATGAATTAAACTAGACGTTATTATCCGTAATTTAAAAAAGAAAGAATATCCTAACTATAATAGATCGCGAGTTATCATTTCTCAAAGGTGACCCTTTTCGGCCTATTTTTAGGGGTAAATGTCATGAGTTCAATTTTTTAAAATAGCTCGTTTCTCCATGAATTGTCATTAAAGGTGCCAGAGGATGAATGAAAGTACATAAAATTACACGTAATTCAAAAAAAAGAATGTTCTAACCTCATTAGTTTCCGATTTACGGCCTTCCAAAATTACCGGGTTTTTTCATTTTTTAGCCTAAAATCGGAAAACTGTGTTTTTTGAAAATAGCTCTTTCCTAGATGTCTCAGGAGAAAGTTCTATGAAAATAAATTATAGTGGATTAAGATCTGCGTAAATTGAAAAAAAAAGAATGTCCTAGCCCTAATAGGTCACGAGTTATGACCTTGTAACTTGGACCGTCTATACTGATACTAAAGTGCATCGTGGAATGCAACTATTGATAATTTTTTATCAATAAACAAAAAATTATTTAAACAAATGTTACCTCCTCGTGCCTGAAATATGCATTTTCGGCATTTTTGAGCTTCAATTTCTCCAAGGGAGACTTATTGCAAATTTAAAAAATGCCAATTCGATATTCACTTATTTTTCATGACTAAACAAATGTTTCCTCTTCGTCCTCAAATATGCATTTTTTGGCATTTTTCAAATGCAATTTCTCTTACGAATCCTTATTACATCTTAGAAATATACCAAGTCGATATTTATTGATTTTTTATGAATAAACAAATAATTGTTTAAACAAATTTTTCTTCCTCGACCTCAAATGTGCATTTTTTAAGATGCAATAAGAGTCCGTGAGGAAAATTGCGTTTAAAAAATGCCAAAAAATTCATATTTGAGGATGAAGAAGAAACATTTGTTTATTCATAAAAAATCAGTATATATCAAATTGATATATTTTTAATTTGCAATAAGCCTCGCTGGGAGAAATTGTAGCTCAAAAATGCCGAAAAATGTATATTTCAGGCTCTAGGAGGTAACATTTGTTTAAATAATTTTTTGTTTATTGATAAAAAATGGCTTAACTATTCATTTTTAATCAATTAAGTCACAGAAATGTTAAAATGTGGCCATAGTTGCATTCCACGATGCACTTTAGTATCAGTATAGAGAAAAGGTCCAAGTTACAAGGTCATAACTCGTGACTTATTTGAGCTAAGACATTCTTTTTCTTTAATTTACGCAGATTTTAATCCACTATAATTTATCTTCATAGATCTTTCTCCTGTGACATCAAGGAAAGAGCTATTTCCCAAAAACACAGTTTTCCGATTTTCGGCTAAAAAATGAAAAAAAAACGGGATTTTTGGAAGGCCTCAAATCGAAAACTAATGAGGTTAGAACATTCTTTTTTTTTAAATTACGTGTAATTTCACGTACTTTCATTCATCCTCTGGCACCTTTAATGTCAATTCATGCAGAAATGAACTATTTTTAAAAAATTGAACTCATGTCATTTACCCCTAAAAATAGACCGAAAAGGGTCAACTTTGAGAAATGATAACACGCGATCTATTATAGTTAGGGTATCTTTTTTTTTAATTACAGATAATAACGTCTAGTTTAATTTATCTGTGGACCATTTGGACGTGTGACATTCCGGATCCGACCTATACGGAAGCAAAAAAAAGTTGTGATTTTTAGCAAAAAATCGAAAGATTGAGTTTTTTGGAAAGACCATAACTTTTTAACTATTGGTCCTTTTTTTGTTAGTTTTTCCCAGAATTTCATCTACTTTCTTTTTTGTGTAATGCATTTTTCCTCTACGATGCACAGGAAAGCAACAAACCACAGGTATATGATGTTTTGCTCCTTTTTCAAAAAATTTTCCGGGTTACCGGGAAAAACCTTATCACAGAACCTGAAGCGATATTATGCACCCCAAAATGAAGCGATTTATAAAAAGATTTGGTTTTGTTACTTTACCAACCAAAAGTATCAGATGACTGGACTATGTGGTTTGGCATCCGAAAGTAGAAAAAAACTTTTATTTTCCGAAACTTTTAGACTTCAAAATAAAGAAAATTTTGTAAAACACTGAATGTTTCAGTAATAAGCATCCTGGATTCAGCACTGCCCCTAAATATTCTCATCAGTAACAATATCTAAAGCCTCCATCTGTAATCAATTGGATAACACTAATACGATTTACATCAACATTTAACAAGCAAATCCTATCTTACCCCCTGAGGATTACCAAAGAACACCGTTTGTTGCCATTTTGAACTCAACCGAGCGGAAATGGTCACGTACCGTGTGATTATATCAGTACAACTGTCCGCCATATACTTTGTCGCAGGGGTATCGCCCTTTCTGTTGTACATGATCCAAGATAACCCGACTTCCTGAGACAAAAAGTAGCATCATTATCCTGAGCTAGGTTCGTGCGTGAGAGCCATAGGCCTGCAATTTGGCTCCAGTATGTACGTCGGCTCCACCCTTATCGATCAGGCCCTATTTACGCGCGGGAAGCTTTAGGGGTTGATGTAGGTTAAGGATGGAAAAGCAGGGGCTATATTTATGCCTCGGAGAAACAGTGGCCTGCACGAAAGTGAATGCAGACAGAAGTACGCCCGCCAAGCTATTACGTTTGTATGTTTGTGCGAAACTGGTAAACTGATGTGGTTCGAGGCCTTGTTAAGCACGATGGTTCAACCACTGGCACGCCTGAAGTGGTAAAACTTATCCTTTACCCCCTGCATACTCATTCTCAAGCTCACTCGTTTGCGAAACCTGTCTTTCAATACAAAAATAAATTCCAATTTCTCTAGTCACCCCTAAACAATACAACCCTATTTTATTCTTACATTGAGTTGAATGTAACCCCAGTGATTTCGAATAAACCCCATCTGCCCCACTCAGATTTCTACTAAATTTATTTTGCATCTTTCTATTATTCCAATGCATTTAATCAACAACTCCATTTTAAAAATCTCTTTTCCAACTTCGGTGTTAAATATTTATAACGTTTTTAAGTAAATTGTCTCAAATATATTGCATTTTCTCCATTATTGTATTTGCTGCATTATTGTATTTTTCAATACTGTGATTTTCATTAAAAACTCCACTTTTAACGAGAAGTGCTGAAAGGATAAGTTTGGATAACATTGTACTGCCACGTCAGTCGAGCTGATGATTTATGATGAGAGGAAATTGGTTGCAGGTGAACATTCACCATTGTCCGATATAGCGACGTGAAATTCGCCCATCAAAAAATATTTCACTATCAGAGACAATATAGATTCTCAATATCAACAAATTTTCCCATTCTCGCAACCTTCACGCATTTAATAATCCATTTAATTATTTTATATCACTAACGAAAATTAGATTCGAGTTCTTTCAATTTTATCGACACTGAAATGATGAAGTAATACTCGCTGGTTAATTCTCCATTCAGAAAATATGCAAAATAGAGTTTTTGAATGTAACAATACCGCCTATAAAACACAGATACCCTGTTTTAATTACAGAACCGCAAACCACATGTCTGCTGCAGTCGATTTTTAGATTCCAATAGGTCAAAATAGTTGGTAAATGCATTTTCCTCTAAATGCTCGTGTTTTCAATATTTGCTAAGCAAAACAGTTTAGAGTTCAGTTTTGTTTTGTTTTATTCCAATATTTCGAAACCCTGCTTGAAAATGGAATACGTAATAACAATAAACTTTTTAAAATTAATTCTACAGTTAGGAAGATTTAAATTAAGTGTATGAAAATAAAACAGAATTCTAGTAATATTATTTAGATAATATTTTCGTTAAATCTCCCTAAAAAATAAGACGTAAAAAAATAATCTCGTGAGGTTATGGACATTTCAACGTATTAATTTTGTAAACAGAAGATATGCTCACAGATAAGTAATCGGAAATTGCCAGTAAGGTAAGTGTCCCAATAATCGTGACCTTAGTCCCAGTAATCGTTTCGCCGTCAATCTTATTTTTTAAGCATTTATCCTTGATTGTTATTGATTTTAATAATAAATAATGCTAAAGCTCGATGTTTTTTGTTACTTAGTACTTTTTTAAAGATCTTTTATAATTATTTCTTTAGGTTATGTGTCAATTTCACGATTACTGGGACCGGTACGATTACTGGGAAATTTACCCTAATATTCGCGTATTAGCTTCAATTAAGTAGAAAATTAAACGAAAATTAGGTTTTGTAATCAATACATTTTATCCTGCATGATAAAGTCAATTAAGTTTATTTGATGACCTTAACATCAATTTCAGAATTGGAATTTTTGTAAAATTAAGAAAACGAATCAACCGAAAATTGTTGTTGAATGAAGCAAACAAGTTTCGACTACTTAAGAAAAATTTTATTCTCTTGACCATTTTTTTTTAAATCAAGCAAATGAAAGAAACCAAACTGCATTGTGTTAAGTGTAGTTCAAATCATATGCTTATATGTACTATGTCCGAATTCATTTCAAATTGGACAGGCTGTGTATGCTCATGTCACAGAATCATTTCCGGACGAAATTATGTTGTTTTTCAAAAGATTTTAGACGACACGTATTTGAACGATTTGATGAAACAATTTTTTTGACAAAGTTATGAGTATTTGAACTTTTAAAGCTGGTGACGCAGTTTATCAAAAATTAGTTGAAATTTTTTTTAAAGTGTTGTAGTTTCCAAAGTAATATAGGTATTTGACTTTCTCTGTTTGATTCTGATAAATCTTTTGGCTTTTTTTTCGAAATTCGTGAAAAAATGTCAAAAAATTTCAAAATTGACAAAATGGCGGCGTTTTTCTGAAAATTTTGAAACTCAATTTCTCAAAAAGCCCAGCGTTTTTATTTTTCTTAAGTTTTTTCTAAGTTGGTACTAATATGGTCAATATATCTCAATAGAGTTTATCTTGTGCCTGTGCGTTAGAAAGGAGAAAGAAATTGTTTCTTTTTGAAAAATGAAAATTCGCATTTTTGCCAAAATAAGACAAGATACGAAAAAAGTCAAAAGACAAAAGTTATTCATCTTAAAAAGATATAAAAAAGTTTTGTGACACTTTTTTCAGCCTTGCGTTATATTTGACATTTTTACTGAAATATAAATAAAATCGGTCAAAATTGTGTTTCCCTGAAAATAATACTATTTTATGTTTAAATTCAAGGCATAGACAGCTAAAAATGATTGTCAAAACATTTTTGTGAAAGAATATAGAAAAATAACTAATGTAAATAACTAATTTCAAAATTTATAGTATATTGAGTATCTCCGAAAAAACACGTATTTTTAAGAAAAAAGTTGAAACTTGTTGATTTTCATTTTCTTTTATTTTTGATAACTTCATAAAATAGTCTTATTTTCAGTGAAACACGATTTTTACCGATTTCATTTATATTTTAGTAAAAATGTTGAATATAACGCAAGATAGAAAAGTGTCAAGAGACTTTTCTTTAGATCTTTTTAAGGGATCAGTCTGGGTTTATCGTACATATTTTCAAGAATTTTTTTTTATTCTAAAATTTATTTTTACATTTCTATCTTTTCACACATTAAAATACAAGTTTTAAAGTGCATAATAGAAAAAATTGTTGACTTTAATTTTTTATTGATTTATCTTGGTGATCTGAGCGCCTGAACTGAGCCCTGCTTGTTTCTGGCCAACATGAAATCTGAACTTTGGAGCATCCGAAAACAAAAAGCCGAGTAGTTTATTAAAAAGTAGAGTTGTCGCTATGGTTGGTAGTAAAATTTTTTACCCCCGATGAAAAATAACAAAATGGCGGACTTTTGAATTTTTCTTCCCTTTGTTGAAAAATTCAAAAGCCCGCCATTCTGTTATTTTTCATCGGAGATGAAAAATTTTACTACCAACCATAGCGACAACTCTACTTTTTAATAAACTACTCGATTTTTTGTTTTCAGATGCTCCAAAGTCCAGATTTCACGTCGCCTAGGAACAAGCAGGGCTCACATCAGGCGGTCAGATCACCAAGATAAATCAATAAAAAAAAATAAAATAAAAAATTTTTTCTATTACTTTAAAACCTGTGTTTTTTTATGAAAAGATCGAAATGTAAAAATAAATTTTAGTATGAAAAAAATTCTTGAAAATATGTACGATAAACCCAGACTGATCCCTTAAGGCGAATAACTTTTAACCTTTAACTTTTTTGTATCTCGTCTTATTGTAGCAAAAAATGCGAATTTTCATTTTTCAGAAAGGAAAAATCTATTTCTCCTTTGTAAGGCGGGGGCACAAGATAAACTCCTTTAGGATATATTCACCTTATTAGTAACAAATTAGAAAAAAAATTTTAAAAATAAAAACATTAGGGCTTTTGAGAAAATTGAGTTTTTAAACTTTCACAAAAACCACCGCTATTTTGTCATTTTTAAAAATTTTTTCAATTTTCCGGTGAAAAACAACATATTTCGTCCGGAAACGATTCTGTGACAAACATGCACAGCCCGCCCGATTTGAAATGAATACGGCCCTATATTTTCTGTTAAATTGGATCAAGATTAGAAGACTTAATAATTTATATTTCCTCTTCCAACAAGTTGCCCTTAACTTTAGGAAGTACTATTGTGATATTATATAATACAATGCAATGTGATATAACTGAACTTTGGTCAGGTCGAGCACATGTATATTAGGCTCATTGTCAAATACAACCTTCGCCTTTCTAGCTATGTTGCAAACCTTCCACCAACTTTAATGTACTAGGGTGCCTCGGGATTTGTAGGATTAGGGATGAGAATTAGCAAAAAGATGCGACAAGAAGCTACTCCTGGAACAGAATTATTTGTCCAATTTCCAAAGCCTATGTAATCTTTTTACATTCTGCCTCAAACTTAGTTCACACTTTATGAATACCTATAAAATCTTCCATTTATTATTTGAATTGATGCCACAACTTATCCCAAAAGTATCTCTGGCGAAAATTAAAAGTAATAAAGTTTTTAAACATTTGAAACAGAGCTTTAATTTAACTTAATTTATTATTTGTACTATAACTACCCTTTTAACGATGCACACAATAATCAGGAAATGCAAAAAGATATATATTAACATATACTTTTCATGGCACATAAAGATCCTTTAATAATTCTTAAATTGGCAATATCTATTTGGGTCCTAGAAAAGCAATGCAGATCTGGATGAGTGGATACGCGAATTGCAAAGCTGCACGAGAGTTCGGATTAGAGCCAATCAATTATTTTAGACACGCGTTTTAGCCGCCGTATTTTTCGCGAAGGACAAAAATTATTGTTCGCCACTCCACAACCCAATAATGAATGTGTGTTTTCTCTGGTTGGCGCCGTGAGATATACAACGACGTGGCACGCATCCCATTCGCGACAAGAATGGATTCGGAACACAAATCGAAAACAGAAAAAAAGTAACAAAGGACAAAGAAGCAACGAATGAAACATCACAGGGAAAAAAACATTTGCAGAAACCGCCTCTTAACGAAATTAATCTATAAATCAAAATAATTCGAGATAGTTACTGCTAAAAGAATAACAAGTCGGATAACTGCACTCTTTGAAATTTACAATAATTGCACGAAAGAAACTTTCTTGCAAAAATGAACGAAACAAAGTTAATAGCAGCTAACATTTTTCATTATAGCAGAGGAAAATGAAAAAAATACGATCGCTACGCGTAATTACTTTTCCAAATTAAAATGTCGAAAATAAACTAACCAAATAAAAACGAGTGTTTTGTATTTCGTTAAAATTGCTTTGCAGGTTCTCCTTTCTCAATTCACTTTTTTCTGGCATTTCCCATTATTGAAATTCGATTTCCCATAGACCTTGGAATAAACCGACCGCGAGGAAAATATTTCGTGGAATAACCACTGTTATTAATTGCGTATTCATATTTACAGCGAACCTACCTCCTCTACTGGTTGCTCAGTACTCATTCGTTGATCGCGATATAAATTTACTCTGGTTCCCTGATCATGTGTACCAGCCCATTTGAAAATTGTTTGAACAAAGCCGTGAGCCCTATCTGTGTGGCATTTTGGCATGCTTTAATAACCGCGGCTACGGTATTGCCGCTGCTTCTGTACCAAACTCACAAACAACAAATATTTATGCATTCTTGATGCGGGTCAGCTGGATTGCAACCAGAATGAAGGGGCTATGCCTGTAATCACGCGTCAGCGGTCATTAATCAATTATAGTGATCTCAGTAGAAAAAAATTTGCTAAATTAACGAGAGTCATCTGCTAAAATAAGTAGATTTTTTCTGCCAACACAGTAGATTTTTCTGCCAACACAGTAGATTTTTCTGCCATATTTACAAAAATTTCCATTATAATAATGGACAATTTATGAATATAATTTTAAGCAACCTCAACTTAACAGATATTTCTGTAAATTTTACAGGCTCTGTAAAATTTACATATCGTGCATTATTTTTACTGAAATTTCTGTAAATATTTATAGAAAAAATTTGCTGGCCCTATTTAAGCAGATGATTCCTGTTAATATTTAACAAACTATATTTAAATCAGGCAAATTTTTTGTTCAAAACAAAATTTTTAAATCTGAATCAGTTAAAAATAACTGATTCAGAAGCAAGAAGTCAGTCACTGACTGATTTAGAGAGAAGAAACTATTTGTTCCACTGTAAGCAAAGATTTTAATATTTTTACTTTAAACAAAGATTTTTTTATTTAAGGAAGTTTTGTTTGATTAAAAGAAAACTATATTTGTTTCAAATTAAAAGGATGCACTGAAACAAAATTTGATGTTGGATTCAAACAGATCGTTTCTGATTGTGCATGCTACGCACGTAACTATTATATTTCAAGCTCCAGGTTTAATTCGAATTTAAATACTAATCCAAAACACATATAATGCCTTCCTCACTGCATTCAGTTTGTAAAATGAATTTATTTTTAAATTGTTTCAGAGGGACATTTTTTACAATAAATTCTAAACTATTCCTACAAAGTACAAATTGTATTATCCGTAGCTTTAATTTATACTTTTTTTAGACCCGTGTCAAATAATAAAATTCAGGTTTAAAAAAAGCAGCAACCGCATGAAAGTGAGCAATAATGTGTTCAATAGTCGATAATCCATAAAAATGTGAAAACTTCCTAAAATTTTAAATCAAGTTTGCAGTGTAACAAAGTCACGTCATTCCATCGATAAACAAAGAACTAAATTCCACATCGTGCGAAAATTTAGCGGGAATTTTTGTGACATTGTTTTCTCCAGCTAAATTTGTTAATAATAGCCCAGAAGGCATGCCAGCCTCCCGGTCCTTATATGAGCAATATTTTCCCTCGACACAGGAACCCCTCGTAAATTTCATTAAATTTATTATAAACGTGTCCCCAAGTTTCTGAAATTCTCGTACCACTAAACGCTCACTACGACTAGCAAGGTTTCCAATTTCCGATCGCTTCTTCTGCTCACACACAATTTGAGAGACTCATGTGGTGGTATTACGTACTTAGGTATGTGTGTGCTGCTATACACAACGGCTAACTTTGATAAGCCTTAGTGAGTTTCAGGTATATAAGGGCGCTCAACGCCAAAGAGCATCCTTTGGCGGAAACGTTATTAGGTTACTTGATAGAGCATCGAATTGGAATGTTGCCAACTTCATCGACGAATTCTCTTTCGATTGGCTAATTAGAAACGTTTCATCCTTTGAAACAACGTTGACTCTATTAATTAAAACTCATTTCCATCCTAAAACTTATTCCTCTTCTGAAAATAACCAATATCATCGAATTGAATTGCGCCATCACTTTCATATCAACTGATTACACTGATATATCAGAAAAGCTATTATTCTCATGAGAACCAAACCTTCTATACGGTAATGCAACTAAAAAAAACTATAATAATAAATTTCTACTTCTTTGAGGATGTACTTTAAAAAATTGACCTCTCTTATGCTTTTTCTCCTTTAGGATCCTCTTTCCCTGACAACAGTATTTCTTTAATGCAATCCGAAATGCAGGTTCGTACAACATACTACTCGAGGGTCGTATCTTGAAGAGCTCTCTTGTAAATCGTGTGCCTAACTCCTAAACCACCCTTTCCCCTTCACTCTTCAAATTCCGTCTCTCTCTTCTCACTCCACGACCAGTAGTCAGACTACTGCATCCATGCCACTCCACTTTTCATATTTTCAAAACTCTGAATCATTTATCCGTGCTCAACCGTGCGTGCTTGGTCGATCTCCGTTTTTAAACCTCTTTCTTTTTTTACTTAGAGGGGGAGAGACAATTGTATGAAAAAAATGATATCTAATTTCCTCTTCCATTCCATCGTAAATAATTAATCCTAATATAAAACAGCTAACAATTTCCTTTTATATTTAACAATCCGAACTGAATCAAAGTTCCAAAAATTGTACTAAATGTTATATTCCAACACTGGTAAAATAAAACGTATGCCTGAAGACTTTCAGAAAAGTAAACAATGGAGAAGCAGGAACTTTAATCGGCAATAAAAAGTGAGAAATAGGGAAGTAAATGTTTGAATCATTGAAATATTGAAACGGTAGTGTGCGGTCCTCCCAGAGCTTGTCTCTTACTGTAGTTATTACAGTTGCTGTTGAAGTGCCCTATTGTGACCTACAAGTCACTATCTCCGAGACGTTACCTCTCGGAGGCGACATCCGTCAGGGCACATTACCACCCCCTTTGCCGTGCTTGGCCGCCCAGTTTTCTGAACAACCCCTTCCTTCCTCCTCCCCTTCCCAACCAACTCCAAGACAGCCATTGTGTTCCCTATTAATTACGTTGCTCTACCATCTCATCTCATCCCAGTCCAGATCCTGAAACGGTAGGCCACGGTCTAAATACTATGCTCCGCTATCTACAGTCATGAAAGTTCCTCCCACTAGCCTAAACGGTCTTTAATATTTTTAGAAAAGTCGACGATGTCTTCTACAGACACACCACATAAATTATTTCTCTATACTCACCGAGAACTTTAATCAGAATGAAACCTGAAACATAAAAGGAAACAATTCAAGATTAACAAAAATATTTTGGTTAAGTAATGAACTTAATCTACAATAATAAAGTACGTATTCATTATGTCTGTCCACATTGAAGCTTCTGTCAATCACTCGTTCGTGATTGCTTTTGTTTTACTATTTCTTTAATCATTGAGATTCAGTGATGACATTTGTAATGGTTATAGTTTTATGATTATAAAAGTAAATTGGTTTTGACAGTTATTAACCTTTGAGAGTGCAGTGTTATTATTATTCTTTCTACTGGATTGTAATTGAAGAATATTGGAAAAGTTCACTTCATATTTCTAGAATCATTGGATTCGTTTTAAGAAATTAACTGCATGAGAGTTTTTCCTGCTGCCAGAGAAGATTTTCGGGTATCTGCTTTGCTGAGTATCTTTTTGTTTCTCTAAAGTTAAATGATATTTTATTTAAGACATTAAAACAATTCAAAGATATATCTTTTAATTAAAATTTTTTGGAGAGATTGAAAACTGAGAGATTAGATTTAATTTCAGGATGTTATCTTGTGCATCCTACGTCATGTTATAATTTTTAATCTATAAGATTATAATTTACAACAAAATGACTACAAGACAGGAAAAATGTGAAAATCATGGAAAAGTCAAGGATCGGATTTCGTTGATCAGGGAAATATGTCCTGAAAGTTGCAACCGCAAAAAGTTGAAATTTTGAAGAAATAAAAGATTTGCTGAATTGCATTAGAGTTGTGCTGGTTGGCGCGAAAAATAATTTTTTGGCAAACTCAAAATTGTTGCTGCAATTTTAGAAGTTTTTTTTGTTGCCAGAGCTTTAAAATTTTTTAATTCCAATTTGAAGTTTTATGCTATAATGGGTATATAAAGTGCCGCGAACAAAATTTGCATTTTTGAAAAAAGAACTCAAAATGTAAAACTCAAAGGATAAAAATAAGACAATTCCAAAAATATTCTAATTTCGGCAAAGTAAAAGTTCCTATTAAATAAACACTTTTTTATTCAAAAGATGTAGTACCTCCTACCGTTTTCGAAAACAAATCAAAATTTGCAACCTCTTGAAAATCCGAAAATGTCAAAGTGAAAATACAAGTTGGTGGAATACAAAATTTTGTTAAACGTGCAAAACATCGTTTATTATTCCAAAATTAAGACAAAACAATTATTTGTTTTTTATTATTCAAAATTTGTGGATATCGTCCTAGAATAATATTGTAAGACTAAACAGTTAAAAAATGTGGAGATTTGATGAAATCCGGGAGGAGGGGTCAAATTTTACACAAAAATAATACCCTTTCATGTGATAAGAATTTAAAAAACTTTTTGTTCATGGTACTCAAAACATTTTTCGCATCTACTTCTAAAAATCGTTCAATACTATAAAATTAAAGATGAAAAAAATGATTTATTTTCCATTAATTTACATTTATAGATATTGTACTGCAAGACAGTACCTTGTCATGTGATTATAATGTAAAAAGTTTGATATTTTCGGTATTAGAGATTTCCAAAAGGTTTCAAATTTTGATTTTTACATTCTTATCCTATGAGAATAAATATTAGTTTTGTGCAAAATTCAACCGACTCCTTTTTTCTTTTAGACGAATCTGCACGTTTGGATACCCCCTGAATCAGAAAAACATCTTTTTGTGATGATGTCTGTTTGTCGCCCATCTGTTAACACAATAACTTTTGACAGAATTTTGTATCAGATTACGCTTTAGTACACTTTTCAAGTATCTTAAAAGAAAAACAAAGTTCGTTATTCGTTACCCAGCCATATTTCACAAAAATTCGAAAAGTTAAAGCATTTTCAAAATCTTTTAAAATCACTTTTTTAAAAATCTAAAGATTACACAGTAAGAAATAATACTTAAAATTTTTACACCTTAAAATGATTTGGATTAAATTCAGTCAAATTTTGTCTTAATTTAAGCAATAGTGGTCTAAATTTAATACCACGTTATCTTAATTTCAGAATTGAGTCTTAAATTCAGACAAGTTTTACGTACAATCAAAATCAATTTTACTTAAATCCAAACAAACTTTACTGAATTTAATCAAAACATAACAATTTTAAGTATTCTTTTTAACTCTGTATATTTGTTATTTCGAGTTTGGATTTTTTCCTGGTATTGGGAGATACAAAATCTTTCTAAAGGAAAAAAGCACTTTTTCCACGAGCTCATTTTCTCAGCTCAATTCTTCATTGAGTCAAAATTTCTCAACTGGTCACCTAGAAACTTTGAAACTTTGAAATTTTTAAATGAATGGAAAGCTTTTGACTATAAAAAAGACCCCCCAGCGGTTTTTATGAAATATCAATTTTTGAAGAAGTTCTCAAGCAACCAATAAAAAGTGCACTTTTTCTTCAGAAATTAATTACTCCTGAACCATTGCAGATTAAAGTCTAAATTTTTGTGTCAACGCTACTTAGTGAAGGATTTATTTAACGATCATTATGTCTTAGTCAGATTGTTTAATTTTCGGTTTTTTTACTAACAAATAAGTAAACAAATAATCATATTTATGTGTTCTACACACGTAAATTCGTAATTTTTCTTGTTGTTCTGTGC